>CM040241.1:132750330-133033006 GCA_022545495.1 Chrysanthemum lavandulifolium | reverse complement strand
TGCCCGATCCACAATCCGACAGGAGGACGCTTATGTTGTAGAAAATACCCTTCCATCCATGGAAGGGGTGGAGCTTTTCTTTAATCTAACCTTACATTTGTTGAACCAAGTCTCTACCAAGAAACTCCTCTCATCTCTTTCTCTCTAACTATGGCAAACATGTATTTTGATCATCCAAGACCACTCGAATCATCAACACAATAAATGTTACGATCCTACAAATGGTATCGAGCCAAGGTTTTTGTGTTGTGTCGATTTATGGTAGTTCTTTTGTACTTTGTTATAACTGCTTCGCATTTATGTTGGTCGGAAATTTATTTTTATGATAATCGTGGTACTACAATTTTAACAATATTATGCATCTTTTGGTCAAAATGTCTCATGGTCCATCCAAGTTTACATATTCTCGCCTTTTCTCACCCAAGTCAAGATTTCTATAACCTTGTTTGTACCAAACATGAAGTCTTAGTTGGTCATCTAGATATATCTCGCTACTTTAACAAAATCAAACTGTGGTCAAATGGGTCAAAATGATATTCATATGCGCTCGGGTTTGTATGAAGATGGTCGGAAAAGTGGTCGAATAACTCACCTAAAAACTAATAATGTTAGCTACTTGTCTTTACAAGTTAGCGAGCTTTGAAAATTGTTAGCGAGTTGACAAAACCTTTATTTCTCGCTAGCAACTTGACAATATGTCCATATTCAATGAATCTTCTTAGCGACTTGTATTTACAAGTAGCGAGTCGCTTTTAAAGGGTAGGAATTAGGCTAGCGACTTGACTCTAAACTCATATAGCGACTTGACATGGTTTTCAAGAATGAAATCAAGAAGATAAGAAGTAATCACATCCACATCAACAACTACAACCAATCTCATTTTAATTCATCCCAAGAATACAACGAATCGACAATCATCAAAATCTCGCACTTGTTTGTAGGCGATCATTGGTACAATAAGACCATATCATAAGATCAAATCCTCAAATCCTTCATCACAGATCCATTGATAAAAAAGTACTCAAAATGAAATTTTAAAATATGTTTTCGATCTTTGTTTCATCCTCAAGTGCGGTTTATTCAACACATAGATCTATAGAGATCTATACACATAAGAATATTTACATCATAGATCGAAACATTTTTTAAAAACCTATTCGAACATCATAACGAGTTATAACAAAGGTGTTATACTCTTCTTTACGATTTGTTCATGTCACTCAACCCAATATCATAAGAAATAATCGAGCTAAAACTCGTTAATGTACGAAAGTTTAGATGTAATGATATTAACAAGTGTGTTAAGTCATTACTTTGATTTGTGGTTAAAGAAACCAAGATCAATTCTCGCCCACCGTAACTTCTAAGGTTCGTAGTCGTCTCCATCCCTCAAGCCATCCATGTGGCTCGTAATATCAAGCTCAAGCCAACCCTATGGCGAGCATGAAAGGAATCGTTTGATTAGATTAATGATTGATATCATTCGGATAATCGGATTCATGTTTAAACATTCGGATTTGTTTTGTTCCCGAAAGCGTGTTTGAGAGTGATCTTTGGAGAGTGGCGGTGTATTATTATCAAGTGGGATTAGGGTTTGAAGGAGAAAGTGAGTTCATGAGATGAGGGAGGTGACATATGTTGTGATTAGGGTTGAGGTAGTACTGGTTTTTAGGGTAAAGTGGACGTTAAGTGAGTATTATATACCCGATTACAATGATTGAGTGGGTTTGGATTAACTGGATTAGTAATTCGAGATGGGCCTTCATTTGTATTTGTGATATTGAGTGACCGGGCCTGGACGTGATTTAATTTGAGGATTAATGAAAGTTTTTTTTTGTGTGACATTATGTTCAAAATCATAAAACCAAAGTTACTTATTCTCGAACAAATGTCGTTATTTATTCTCGAACCATGCTTGACATTTGGTCGTTAAATATTGAAACGGATTGATTTTATTTCGCTTGTCGACTTGGTAAGTTAATCTAATTTCATGGGCTTTAATGATTGAACGAGTTGTATGGGCAAGTTTTGTTTTGTAACTTGATATATGGAACCGTGAATTATTATGAAACGGACCGATTTAATTTGGATAAATGCAATTGAGCCGCTTATTTCATCGGGATTTGGATGAATATAATCATTTGTATAAGATGAAATGGATCGGGGTTATTCGTTGTATCGCTTAGACCGTTTGTTATCCTCATTGACTTGAGCTATTTGTTTTGGATCTGATGATAAGTCCGGGTCACGAGCGTTGATAATATGATGTTTCATGATATTTGGACCGTATGAGATTTTAATTATGAGATTTGTTGAAATGATGAGATATGTTACCAAGATTTGTCGAGGTATGAGATTTGATGATGAGACTTGATGTTGATGATGTTAGATAATGAACCGATGAACCACCGCATGTTCTCCTAAAACAAATATTCATCAAACCAAAGTTGTCATAACACATTCAAGTCGACATTATTTACGATTTTGTCTTGATTTTGTAAAATCCCGCGAAGAATATATTTCTCGCTTAAATCATAGAC
Organism: Chrysanthemum lavandulifolium; assembly: GCA_022545495.1. Taxonomy (NCBI): domain Eukaryota; kingdom Viridiplantae; phylum Streptophyta; class Magnoliopsida; order Asterales; family Asteraceae; genus Chrysanthemum; species Chrysanthemum lavandulifolium. Next base: position 133,030,466 of record CM040241.1, on the reverse strand, counting down.
TTGTAAAATCCGTGACAATGGAAACATCCCGTAATAGTAAAGTGCATTTCGGATCTATCTTACGGTTTATTCTCGCTTTGTAAAATCCCGCGAAGAATCTATTTCTCGGTTTAAACAATGGAATTGTAAAATCTCAGAATGATGGAACCATCTTGGAGAAGAGAAAGTGTAATTCGGATCTTCTTGATGTTGGTGCTACGGTTTCGCTCAAGAAGGGATAAAGGGTGTATTTCATGAATTGATGTGTTTTGGATATTCGTCATGGTAGTTTGGTTATTACATGGTTTTTCGTGTTTATGTGCATTTAACCATGGTCGGGATGAAACCATTATCAAAGTTCGTTTAAATGTCAAAGAAGGCTTGATTTGAGTAGTTAACCAGAAGATGTGACAACGGCGTTAACTCAAGATTATTTATTTGAGGTTGAAGTGAATTATCACAAAGTAGTGTACTTAGTATCCGAAGGTATCGGGGATGGTTGGATGAAGATTCTTCATGATCCTTGTTAAAGCTTATTATCAAAAATGAAGACTTGGAAATCTAGTTATTGTTGAGTGACTTTTACCTTTTCTTTTACCACTGGGGAATTGGGCTCTTATCACCTCAAAATAACTATCACTTTAAGGAGTTACGCTGTAGTGCTCAAAGTCACATTCAATTATGGATTTTCAAGAGGTAATGTACGCCTTATACTTGATGGTTGGTTGATGAAGAGTATAGAGTACTTAGAGATTCAATGGAGGATGAAGTCTCGCACCGCTCTTTGTTACATATGTGCAAGTTTAAGTCACGAGTTCGGGTTAGTTTACTTGTGGTCAAATTCATCATATTGGGTTTTCTCCATCACCGTCACAACAAAGAGCCCATCAATGATAATGGTGGTGATTACATGTTTTGCCAAGAGATGATGAAAAGAGAGATTATGACGCATGAACACAACAGTTCATGCCTCGCCTTCTAAAGAAAAGAAAAGTGTACGTGTTAGTGCGCTTTATCTTCCAAGAAGAGAAATCTTCTATTATGACCATTCTCATCAACATGCTTCATGCTTTTTCCATGTGCTTTCGATTATCAAGTGAACCGGGCTACCGTTGATTGTTTTCTTATTCCACTTGCTCAACTATAATGACGATGGTGACATCATGTGCCAATTTTGCAGGAGAGAAGTGTGAATAGACTACATTTGGATGATTTCACTTATTCATTCAAGAATGGCATCTTCTTATGCAATTCTTGAGGGGGAGAAGAAGTATGATAATTCTGCATGGTTGATTTATATTTGAGAATATATGGTCAAACGGCTCCTAACTCATGTAAGAACCGAGATTCTTCTTATCGGGTCATCTTCACATGGAGTTTTCTTCTAAGAGCCGTTGGTTAACATCTTCTCACGAACTGATGAGTTTATTGACAAAGTGTTTCCGGTTAATGCTTCACGTACACATCAACATGATGATTCCGAACAATCTCTCTATTCTTGTTTGATCTGATTGGTAGTTTGGTGTTACCATTTAGTGTGTTCGGTGCGGGCTGATTGCTGATTTCCTTTATGAACATCTTTCTGTTCTTGTTTGATTGGGAGGGATTTTAGTTAAGGGGATTTGCAAGAGATAAGTTAATTGGGATGCTTTTTGGTGAGATGAAGATGTTAACTTTCTATTTCCCAATTGGACAATCTTGAAGAAGGTCTAGTCTACAGTCAGTTCTACATTTTCTGCTACATGTTAGAATACTAAAGACGAGTTGCATTTGATTATCCAAAGACTTCTTCTTAATCTGGGCATTTATCAAATGATTGTCGGTTTAGGGAGAGCACTAATTGGGGAGAGTGATATGTCGAATTTAATCCCAATTGACTTGCTCACATTATTCAAGATGTTGATTCTCACAAAGACTTCAAGCGATCTTCTTAACAGATTTCAAGTATTTGGGCTTATAATGTTTTGCTGATTCTGAAGTGTCAAAACCAGCAAGGGGGAAGGAGACAAGCACCTAAACGCGAGTAAACTTGATGAACTTAATACTTCTAAGTAATTGAAGATATCCCGAGAAGACAAATGTTATTACCGCAGAGAAACTCAAGGTTTGACTCATGGCGAGTAAACTTGATGAACTTAATTCTTCTAAGTGATTGAAGATATCCCGGGAAGACGTATGTCATGACCGCAGAGAAACTCAAGGTTTTACTCATCAAGGTGTTTAGTGTTATTATTCCAACGACGTGGGGGAAGTGATGTAAGAGAAAGTATCTGAAGATAAAAAGAGGTACACTAGTGTGTGATGATCTCGATGTTATCGCAATCATCAGGAGAGAGAGAATTATGTACATTAGGGGCACTCAAACGTCTCACTTGAGGGCTTAATCGATGATTCGTAGATATAATCACTTATTCCGAGTCGACATCCGCAAAGATTGTCATCGGCAGAGATAATCGATGATTCGCCCGCTTCTTCAATGTTATCGGTTGTTCTCTCTTTGGGGAATGTATGTACTTGGTTCTTGAGCTTCATACACGATCATAAGGAAGAAAGCCATTGTTTACCACAAACATTGGGAGGTGTTTTCTCTCCGGGCATGATGTGTATTCGGGAGAGTTCTTGGATATTGGTGTACTTGGTTCTTGAACTCATACACGATCATCGTGACGAAAGATGTGAACATTGGGGAGGTGTTTTTCATTACCCTCATGATGTGTATTCGGAGAGTTCTTGAGCATTATACAAAGAGACCGATCGCATCAATTCAACTACTTGGGGAATTGTTCTCTTGACACCTTTTGGAATGGATCACTTCAGACTTTAGTGGAAAAGGAATTTGAGAAGAGTCATTCAAGTGTGGGATGAAACTTTGATGTTCTTATTGTTGATGATATAACCCTGAACGGAGAATCTCGATTATCGTTCTTAAAAGGAGCAATGGATTTATGATATTGGTGTGCTTCTATGTGCACCGCTAAGGCAAGCTTGAAATAGAGCTCAATACCTTTCGCCTAAAGGATTTTCGGTTTGGGGAAGCGCCAAAGTCTCACTTTCAGATGGTTCTATTTCTCTCATTCAAGAGCCTCTAAGCTTTGGTGGTGAAAGTTTTAGGATGATGACTTCTATCGCTCTACAACATGCCCGCCGATATCCTTATCTCGGTACTGTGATCATCATCTTCTTAAACTATATCATCTATTCTATCTTGTAAATATTTATTCAAAAACAAAATACAAAAATATAAAACCAACAAAAGAAAATAGAAAATATAAAACCTTCAAAACCCATAAAATTAGAAAATTTGAAAATACCAAAATATTGTTTTTCAAAGGCATGTCTTCCGTATCGATAACATCTGCGGTCTTAGAAATGTCATTCAATAATGGCACGGACCATAGATGAAGTTCGAGCAGGAGGTGTAAATATTTCTTTTCAAAACATGTCACAAACTATGGCTTACGCTTATTTCGATCAGAACCCGTGCTAAAACTATGGTTTGCTATTATTTCTGATAGTAACCTGCTCTTCAAGAAAGGAAAGTGCTGCGCTAAACCAATTTTCTAGAAATTTCGTGCACGTATCCTAAAACAAAATGAGGAAAGTATGTCGAAGGACTGCTGTTCCTACACAAATGTTTTTCCGTCTAAAATTCTTCAGAAAAATATTTGTTGTTTTCTAAAATGGTGGTAAATGTGTTGCTTGAAAATCAATCAGATTCAGTGTTTTCGAAAAAATTGAAAACTCAATCAATGACTTCCGCTCTTTTAAACTTTTTTAGAAAAATAAGTCATTGATTGAGGGGGAGAATGTCTTCAAATTTATATCATCTATCGGGCTTTTCTAATTATCCTAATATGCTTAATTAAAAATGATGTTAACCTATGTTGAAGGACTAGGTGCCTAGGATAAGATTGTTAGGATTAGATGATTAGAGTTTGAGGAACACATTATTCCCATACCTTATATGATCTGATTGATATGTTGGATTGACTTTTATTAGTCGATTGCTGTTTGGGTGATGTCGACCACCATATATTTGTATGTATGTTCACTAACGTATGCAGATATCATGGATATAAGAATGTTCCTGATCCGGATCCCACAATTGAAGATGATTGGATGCCGAAAGGAAAGGGTAACGATTTCTTGGGTCGACAAATGAAGAAACGGAGCTTAATTTGACTTCAATGGAGAGTTGGCATAAATGCAACGTAAGAGGTCTCACTGCATCAGCAGATGGTTTTCTTCATCAGCAAATGAAGAAACGGAGCTTAATTTGACCTCGGTTGGCATTAAAATGCAACGAAGAAGTCTCACCGCATCACAGACGGTTTTTCTTCCAAGCCCTCACAGCCTACAACATAAGCTTCTCAACCACCTAACGTATCTTTGTAGATACCATTTTAAACAATTTTGAAATATTTGATTAAAATTGTTTTGAAAATGGAAAATATTGTTTTGAAAATAAATTGACTAAATTTTGAAAATCACCGGACTTCATTTTATCAAAATATAAGTCACTCACCATCGACTACGGTCATCGATCGAGGGGAGAGTGATTTAAAATAAATTATTTTCAAACAATATTTTTTCATAAAAGTCCGCTTGTACGTTAAAATGTTGTGATCTAAAGATTTAATGTTATGTCATGGTATGATTTTCTTTAAATTTCAAAGATCCACAAAATGAAATTTTTTCATTCTTGTTTGATTGTGAAATTGTTTTATTTTACTTAAAGGTCTCTTAAAACAATCATACCGACACTAACAATCTTTAATGTCTAAATTTGGTCCAGATTCCGTCATTTTTCAAAATCAAATCTTGCCACGCCTTTCCTAAACTTTTCTAAATGATTTAAATCGATGGGATCACAAATCTCAAATGGTTTGATATTTTGATCGGGGAGAGATAGTGATTTAAATCTCAAATCTGCTTTTAATAGAATTGGTTTTAGTCCTTCAAAGGCACTCCGCCTCCATGTGCCAAACGATTTCAATATATGATGCACATGTTTGAGGAGGAGGATTTATCCAAAACAAGATGAGTATTTAAACCAGCCACAAGTTCTCCCATGTTTTCTAAACCTAATTAATTCACTTGAGATCCAAAATCTCAAAGGGTTTGATATTTTGATCGTGGGAGAATTTGTGATTTAATATGAAATTTGATAAAGGTGATCATTTGATTCAATGTGCAGGTTCTCTCTAATATGTGCTAAACACTTTCATATATTGATGCACATATTGAGGGGGAGCGAATGGTTTCTATTGGCAATCGCGAAATGTGCTTCAAAAGAACTCTTTCCTCTATGTGATAAAATGATTTCAAATATCCTATGCACATATTGAGGGGGAGAATTTACCAAGAAAATCAAAAGGCTTTTTTCTAATGAAATTGTGATCAAAGAAAATATTTCAAAGTCCTCTTGCCTCCATGCGCTAAACAATTTCTAAATCATATGCACATGTTGAGGGGGAGGTTTTCTAAATGATCAAAACTATTAAGGTACAAAATGCTTTGATCTCGTATCACAAGTACCTTGATTGTTTTTCCAAATGATTTTCAATTGGTTTTAAGGAAGAATGAACTGCACTAAAAGACCGACCATTTTACTTTATGTATGGAGTTATAAGGATGGTGAGGTTAGGTATTAGTTCCCACGATCCGCCGTAACCGGAGGGATCTACCAGTGGACAATCCACTAGATAGTGTGAGTAGGGTCAGTAATCAAGTCAAGCTTTTATCACAACTCGAGCTCGAGCTCGGCTTGACTCGATCGAGTCAAGCTTTATCAAGCTCAAGCTCAAGCTCAAGCCCAAAATTAGCTCGAAACATATAACAAGCCAAGCTCAAGCTTTTGATAGCTCGGCTCGAGATCCTATCAAGCTTTTTCAAGCTTTAATATAAATGTATTCCATTATAAATTCATATAACTAAGTAGGGATAATTTGATTATTAACATAATTATAAGGACTTACTTTGTAAATAATTAAACATGTATTCTAGATTAACCCTAATTAATCAAAACGTTTTGTATTCTACTATTTGTATAATTGTATTATTTACTCTTCTTGGCTAAAAAGTTGTGTTTTAGTTGAATACAATATTCTTATACATATATTTTTATATGGTTTAAGTTTGTTTTATTTTATACATATATTTATTGACGAGTTTGGCCATTAGATACAATATTTTAATATACATTCAAGCTTTTCAAGCCAAGCTCAAGCTTTAATAGAATTTTTCAAGCCAAGCTCAAGCCTGGATGATTAAAGCTCGTCAACTTATCAAGCCAATCTCAAGCCTAACTTATAAATTTCAAGCCAAGCTCAAGCCCTGTTAAGCTCGAGCTCGGCTCGACTCGATTACACCCCTAGTGTAGAGTCCTTAGGTATGATGAAAAAGGAGAAAACGAGAAATGGGAAGAGTGCGGATCGAGATGTAGCTAGTAATCGAATAAACCCAACAAGGTTCTAGTTATGAAGTCTCGTAAGCATCAAGGGTTGAAGAATGAAAAAAATGAATGTGAAAAGGGTGAAAAGAAATAGCCTCCAATAATTCAATCTTAGGGCAAGAACTGGTTCAATACATATGCTACCGGTGTTTACTAATGTAACACCGGTATTGAAGACAAGACGTCATGGACCCAAAGGACGACCGCACCAAACTTCCCAAACTACTCAAGTTCCTCTTAAAAGGGCTTGTTTCATTCTCACGGGAACCGACATAATCTATCGACTTTCTTAGAGATTGTTGATATTGAAGAAGAGACCTCTCCCTAGTCTCCCGATAGGATCCAAATATGCACTTTGAGTCTAGAGCCAAGAGATCATCCACAATATCTCATTAGGACACTATTCTTGAAGACTTGTTGCTTCACACAATGTAGAAAGTAAGAATATATTAAGAGTCCCACGATTATCCTTGTGGTATTGCCGTAACATCCAAGTGATATGTAAAAATATTCACAATGAAGATGGAAATCCTTCTAGAGCCAACATCAAACAAGCTCTTGGTGGGTGACATGAGATCTTCTCGTAAGATCAAACTTGTGACAACCGGATAGAAACGATGGGAGATTCAATCTTGAATCAACCTTGGTCCAGAATGGAATTGACTTAATACTTTTGGAAAACCGCTCGATGTGCAAATTCTCTTTCTAGCACATCGAATGTGTATTTATGTTTTCAAACACAAAAGTATCTCGATTGAAAAATACTTTTGAAAACCGCTCGATGTGCGAATCTCTTCTTTATCTAGCACATCGAATGTGTACTCTTTCAAATATAAAAGTATTTATGATTGAAAATTGATCTTTCTCATAAAACCTTCGTCGTGTTGCAAAACTCTTTCTTCTAAGCAATACGCGATTGTTTTTCAAATCATTTTCATCAATCGCTGAATCTCAATTACCGGGTTCACTCACCCGTGTTGTCTTCTTTGAGACGCTCCGGTTTGAGAACAAATTGTGAAACCCCGCCAAGGAGATTCTTAGGAAACCCACCGATCACAGCAAGATTTGTATCGATCAACGGGAACCGTGGGCGTGTAATTAATTCAACGAAGTGATCAAAGACACTTTCATGTGTTTTATTGCTAATCGTTGTTTGCAGTACATTTGGAAGGTTGCACCGATCGAATTGAGACGTCAATCCAAAGCCGCATGCTCACAAGATCCACACTTAATTGAAGAAATCATGACTGCATATCTACATAACCCGGTTCGATATTTTATACCGCTCGCTACGCCGCAAATATCATGAACTAGTAAAGCTTCCACTACTCGATGGAAAGATGTCGATTCAAAGTGTGAGCATGTCGGTCCTAAAGTCACAACATCACATGAAGGCAACACAACTATGGATGATCCAGAGATTTGCTATGGTCGATGATCTCAATGAAAGCTCAAGATCATCAAAGACGTGGATCGCTTAAAGGCCTCCACTAAAAGTACTAAACTATGCGGACTTTGAAGTTGCACTACTAAAGCACAAAGATTATGGAAGTGAAGAATTCAAGTCTACGAGCTCAAGAACGAAGTCAAAGATAGAATGCTAGGAAGCAAAATGTAAATCATAGGGTGACCTCCTTGGGGAGATTGTTAGGAATTGGAAATTCCATAAGTAAAGTATCGGTCACCCCAAATATAATCTAGCATATGTTAGCTCGTAGACTTGTAGTTTGTTACGTTATTTAGTAGTTTATTAGTTAGTTATTAGTTTAGTTTAGCGAGTGTAACTCCGTGGAGGAAGGACGGTCTTTACCCATCAGTATGCCTCGATCCACAATCCGGCAGGAGGACGTTTATGTTGTAGATAAATACCCTTCCATCCATGGAAGGGTGGAGCTTTTCTTTAATCTAACCTTACATTTGTTGAACCAAGTCTCTACCAAGAAACTCCTCTCATCTATTTCTCTAACTATGGCAAACATGTATTTTAATCATACAAGACCACCAATCATCAACACAATAAATGTTACGATCCTACATCTTGATATTATTATTACTACAATTATCTATGATATGTCGATGTGATAATATGTTTACCGTCTCGCTTAAATTAAATGTTATATGTGTATATTGCTTAGTGCAAAGTCTGCATTAGTCAGTAAGGTTCTGATCTGCAGATGTCGGATCCCTTGTTTTAGTCTAGACGGATCCTTCTCTAAGGAACTGGGATCCGTGATCGCAGATGAGTTATATGATCTCCTTACATCAAAACAACTCACTAGATCACCTCACATAAGCCTAACATAAGACCTTAGAGCCAACTAAAGTCTTCTTCTAACATTTGATAGCTTGACACTCACCCATGGCTCACCTAGGACTTAGTTCAAGATTCCTTTTGATTTATCAACACATCAAAACTCACCATATTTCGCTTTAATACTCACAAATTGTTTTCATTTTTCTTTTAACACTTAGGTGGACATATTGAACAAATTTAGGAAATTGTTTCTAGTCATCTTTATCTCAAAACGGGTCAAAATTAGTTTTTCAATTCTTTTGATTTTGAGGATTTTCAAACTCCATCTCAAGCTTACATCCGATCTCTAGGATCATTTATTATGACTTGACACCATCAAAACTCTTAGTGTCATCCTTGAACATCCATTGGTAGTCATTTAGTCTTATTTTCCTTCCATAAAAGCAATCATTTGCTATATCATTCATTGCTCTTGATCATTCAAGCATACCCTCATTTAAGATACTTAGAGGACCAAACACTCAAGATGGTATAGATCTTAGACCTTAGAAACATCATTTTTATCCTTTCATAGTTGCCGAGTGCCGGATCCCTAGGATTAGCCTAGACGGATCCCTCAAAGGAAGGAACTGGGGATCCGGGTGATGATTATGTCAACTCTAGCCAAAACAATCATTTCAAGCTCATCTTGCTAACTTGAAGACTCCACCTCATCTTTATTAAGTTCCTAGATCATGAAACTCGAACTTGAATCTTGTGCATGTTAAATCATCACATTTCCATGAATCTTAATGGCCTAAGTCTTAAATGCACTTACCAAATTCTTCCCTTTATAAATCATCTTGATAGAACTCCTTAGTAATCAAACACAAACATAATTCTTAGCAATTAGAAACATCTTCCTCGTTCATTTCATCATGAGAAAGACTCCTAGTGCTAACTCATCCACCCAAGAACCACCCAAGAAACTTGCTAGGATCATACACGAAGTTTCCTCAACCGAAGCATCTCCGGTTAAGTCCACTAATGCTAGGATTTCCCCTACACCAAATAAACCAATCAAACTAATTCCCAAGAGGATTGTTCCCACAAGGATATCATCACCAGACTCTACTAAACCAAACACACCTTTTCAACCCAACCAACATCATTAGTGCCTAGAGCCACATCATTTAACGCCTCACAATCATCTCCACATTCTCACAACTTAGAGGACTTACCCCCTTGGCCATCTCATCTTCCAACACTACCAACAAATTCACTTGAAAAGGTTGTGCAACAAAACCAAAGTGTTGAATCAACACTTACACCAATATCAATTTCTCCAATTCCCCAATAGTCCATTTTGGATTATGAGGTGACATCAAAGTCAACCACCCGACCACATGGAAGTTGACACTTCTTTACCTCCACCCTCAAACATTGTTGAGCCACCACTTAATGAGCCTCCACCAATTCCTCCTTTATTTGAGGATCCTCAACCCACTTCACTTGAACTCCACTTCAAGAAGCTCAAAACCATGACAAGGATTGCTATCATTGTTAACATGTTGAAAGGTTGATACATGAACTACGTGATGAGCAACGCTTCATGTTTTATCACCTCCTCAAACGCTTCAAAGAGGTCAAAACCCAAATAACCATGAGCCTCAAACGGTGTCCTAGCCTCAAGCTCAACTTAGAACTTTTAGGAATCCTATTTTATGTTTGATCATCCTTAAGAACGAGTTGCCTCTTGAGTTTAGATTCTTCATTAGCATTTAGTAGAAAATGTATTACATGGCTTGATCATTCTCTTAGTCTTAAGAGATTTGTTGATTATCTCTTTGTTTTATTGAATGATAACCTACTTGCCATATTTATCTGAGTATATGTTTATTGTTTGTATACACATCTCATTTTCATATTCAGCACTGTTTGGTATAACACCTTTACTGAATCATCTGTCACCAGACAAACGGATCCCTGGAAAATGCCTAGACGGATCCCTCCATGTAGGGAACCGTGGGATCCGTGGCTCAGAAGAACAAAATTCTACTAACGTGAGTCTTATTTGCAAGAAATTATGCACTATACTCTTGTTTTCTAACCTTTATTTTGTAGATTTTCAAAATACACATGAAGATTTTGACACCATAAAGCTAGGGGGAGCTTTGTGTCAAACCATATCGCAAAACCATTTGCAACATAATCCTTATTTGGATTATACTTCATGACACCCCATTGCAACATTTCAATCTTCAAGAGGGAGCATTTTCGTCACAAGGACGAAACCATTTGCAAACAAAATTGCAATTCGTTAGCTTGTTAGTTTATATTTACTTGACCCCCTCACAAAGGGATGGACTCGTCAAGGGGGAGTTAAGAACGAGAACCATTCCCGTCACTTGCTCTCTTTACATTTTTTCTTTTTTACATGTTTTTTCTTAAAACAATGTGTTAGTTTCTTTTCGACACTCTTTTTGTTTCGACAAAAAGGGGGAGAAGAGAGTAAAAACTCCAATTCGAACTTTTACGAATTTTAGTTTTTCCTTAAAATAATTTTAAGTTTTGTCATCAACAAAAGGGAGATTGTTAATACAAATAAGTCAGAAAACGTTTATTTATATTTTACGATTTTCTAATATTTTGTCGATAACAAACGTAAAATCATTTTAATGAAACAAATAAAATACGTAATTGTTTGAGCCAATAGTTCTCTAACACACTTAACGTTTTCACATAAAACACTAAAACAAGTATAAGTGATTTTATGATTTAGTAATATATATGTACATCAACTAGTGTTTACATGTTAGGTTCCCATATTTGTAACACAAGCCTCAATATGTAAGAAAAAAAGATAAGATGATCGGTTGAACAAAACAAGACACTATGCGTATAAAATGAAGAAGAGTTATGCGTAGATAATGAAATGAATTGAACAACCAACCCTCAAGTGAGGGTTTACAAGGATTATTTATAGGAAGGAACTAGGGCAACATGCAAGTTCCCTTCCTTTCCTTAATGGACTTGGGCCAAGGCTCATGGGCTTTCTACATAAGCCTTGGCATGATTACTAACATAAAAGCCATATTAAGCTAACTATTACATATTAATTACTAACACTTGAAATATAGTTTAGGAGTGATTCCAACAATCTCCCCCTAAGTGTTAGTGATTGATAATATAAACGCTGAAGGTGCCGATGTAATAGTAGCTTTGACGCCTTCCGACATTCTTCTTTCTTGTGAGAAGAATTTCCTTGATTCGAACAATCTCCCAATGTAGAGAAATTGTTTCCTTTGAAGTATTCACTTTGACATCATCATTATATTTGTTCTTTGATCTTTGTTCTTTGTGATGGTAGTGATAGTATGTTGTAGTTATTCGCATCGTGTCTTCTTCATTGCTCCAAGGTTCCACGCCTTTCTTCAACATGCTCACACACTCTTTAACGTTGGGTTTCAAGATCGATGTAGTTCACTTAGTCTTTAAACTTTGTAGATTCTTTGACTTTGACGAAGAATCATTCGACTTTGTGTTGCCTTTGAGAGAACTTCAATTAGTGTTGTTGTTGGTATGAGCATGAGGAGAATCGCATGATCACCCACCCGAGCTTCCATAAGAAGAAAACATAAGAATGGTTAGTGATAAGCGGATTCCAAGACTTACAAGTTTGAACTTTGAGTGTGTTAACAAGATAGTGTGAAAACACAACTCTAATTCTCACAAAGGTCGCTCTCGAACTGAGTCCCACAAGTGAGATAACGTGATGTACCGGTACACCTATCGCTCGGATGAGTCGATGAGGTACATCAAGCATCACCCCAAGACTATAGACCGCTTGAGACACACTAAGCGTAATCCACGGGAGTTACCGGCGACTGCCGCTGTGGTTGTTTGATGTTGACCCCGGCAGAGTTTCCATTCAATCACCGAGGATCACAATTGTGAACCTCTCATAAATGTTCTCGATGATTGCTAAGATCTGTGAAGGACACGATAATGTATCACTTAAGCGCCCTTATTGTTGAACCACAAGTGATAAAATGTCAAGTGTACCTAAGAGATCTTTGATGAATCTCGTGGCTCTAGACTCAATAGTGCGCTTTGGTTTTCCGAAGCGGAGACTAGGAGAGTCTCCTTCTTCAATACCAAAGAATCTCTAAGAGAAGGCCGATAGTTTACGTAGGGTTCCCGTGAGAATGAAACAAGCTTCGTTGAGAGAAACTTGAGTGACTAAGAAGGTTTAGTGCATGCGCCACCGGGTCCATGACGACTTTTATCTTCAATACCGGTGTCATCAAGTGACGACCAAGAGTATATGAATTGAACCCGTGTCCGCCTAAGTTGAATAACTGGAGGGCTATTTCTTTTCACCCTTTCTTTACTTTTCTTTTAATTCTTCAACTCCTTCTTTCTCCGATTCTCATTTTCTCCTTTTATAATCATACCTAAGGGCTTCTAATTCTAACTATTGGTGGTGTCCTTGGGTAGATCCCTCCGCTCAAGCGGATCATAGGACGGTTATTCCTAACCTTAGTCACCTTATAACTCCATGACTAACCTATGTTGCCATAAACCATTTTCTTGAAAATCTCCCAAAGTGTTTGTAAATGAAAACATGTTTGAACACTTTGAGAGTTTTAGATTTTCGAAATACTCCCCTCCACATGTGCTTGAGAGTTTTGATGAAAATCTGCACAACGAGGGAAAAGCGCACACTTTTGAATTGATCAACTCAAGATAGACAATCCCCACGAGACACGTTTATGTTGCATAGTTAAAAAGTTACATTGTCAGCTTTTAGGTGACAACTAGCTCTAATAACTACCTTGAAGGTGTGGACAAACCTCGAAAGGTTGTCAAACCCGTCAAAGTTCATGTCTACCAAGAGTTTCTCGAATGGTACATTCTACTCGGACAAGTCCTTTCATGAGACACGCTTACATCACTAGCGAACTAGCTTGAAATTATTACACGTCCTGACAAGACTTTTCAAGTTACTAACATTTAAGATCTCATCAATTCATTGGTTAAGTCTGTAGCACAATGATTCATTTGCAATTTCACAACATATTTCTTATCACATAATTTTTCTCCCCCTCAAAAATGGCATATAAATGTTATTTTTGACGAAATTTTGATATAGAATATGACCATTTCGAGTTTTGCAGGAAGATTACCATGAAGAACAATTTGTGAACAAATTTTTAAGAAATACTCCCCTCAACAAGTGATATTAACTTTGAGGTTTTGAAAATCATAAGGGAAGTACTTGTTCTTTTGAGCAAAACCTTTAAAAATGAAAGGTTTGATAAGTTTTACTCAAAAGTAAGAAGCTTTCGCTCTTTTTATAAGGATTGTGGCACTCGAGCGCACTACAAGGTCCTTTCATTACAAGTACGGGTTGTACATCGCATGTGTGCACAAGCCATTGTCAAATAAAATCACACATCCAAAAGTATGAGAGAAACAAATCAAGGGTTACCAGAGAACTGTGTAGTCCAAAGAATAACTCCGTGAATGCGCTCGGATGTTGGTAGCCTGTGAGAGATATGCTTGGGACGACCTCCTACGAAACTCTCCAAAGTTCGAATCGATCCCTTCGAACAACCTTTCATCAATCCGCGTGATGATTTTCTTCACATCCCTTCTCTCCTTGAATTCCATCTCTTCGTGACCCAATGCCTTGTTGTATCGCCTTTAACCAATAAGCTAACCCATCCCTAACTTTCTTCAATGTATGATCCCCAAACTTATGAAGCTTTTTACACGCCATCAAGCAATTGCGGTGTAGTTCACTATGGTAGACTACGCCAAATGGTTTGTCGATGAGAGTGTATTGAGGAAGGTGGTTGATGTCGGAAGGTCTAGCCGAGGTCCGTGAAGTTGACACGTGTCGATACGATTCCACGGCAAGTTGCAAGTCTTCTACACGCCTCGGATCACTATGCTTCGATGAAGATTAGCAAGGACTTGATGTATTCACGTTGATTTGTAGAGAATTGTCTCATTCTTCCCCGTACCTTAGCAAGATACATGATCTTCAATGTCGCTTAGAGACAAATTCGAAAGTCCGCTTCACAAAAGCATAGTCCTCTTCGCCTTGTCTTTGACCACGATTTTCTTGAGGAATGTGTAGTCCCATTTAGACGAGAGAGTTACATGCTTAATGGCAACGATCCCTTTATCACTATACACTTCATGTGTAGACTTTTGAACCGCGCATTTTGTAGAAGATTCTTCTGCTCGTGCCAATGGTGAATCCCATACATCGCATCAAGGTCATACTTTTCCACTGCTGGCAAACATGTGAGTAGCATTTTCCTCGATGGCTATGCAGTTGGAGTATATGGTGCCGGAACGGAAGTTTAAGTGATGTAGCGATTTCTTAGAAACATCGCTACCATGTAGAAGAAATTCCGTGTCTTTGTTGAAGAAGTAGCGGAATGGAATCTTAGGTTGATCCGGTCACCAATGGTAGGTAGAGGTCTTGTCCAACAAGTAGTATGGAGCCTTGTCTTTTCCGGTGAAGTCAATGTTCGCCTGTGGTTGAGCCAATCGATGTTGTTAGACATGGCTCGTGCTATGTTTTCAAGATGATATTCAACTTCAATAGCACTTTCGAAATGTCTTTGAGCGCTTGAAAAGCTTCATTCTTGATGCGCCTTAACTCGACTTGGTCATCTTCTTCACGCGAAACTTTTCTTGACGAAATTTAGCATGCTCCAATGTTCGACCTTCTACCATATCTTGACCTTCGGTAGGGAAGAGTAGCATCAACAAGTGTAGAAAACCAATCATATTCGGTGTCATCTTCGCTAGCCATGAGACGACATCACCATAGTCGCCTTCTTCTTCTTTTGGCCTAGATGAGGATGCCGGTTTCTTTGCTATGTCGGGAGAGGTGGGTTGTTGTTGGGGCTCGTGGACTTCCTCATCGTCACCACCAAAGTATTCAAATGATCACCGGTTTTCTATGTCCGGGTGGTAACTCGAGTCCCGAGGTTTGTCAAGAGAAGAGCGTGGAGGAGATCGTCTTTGTGTTGGAGTCCTTTGGGGTGGTGGTGGCATGGAGGAGGGTTCACCGACTTCTTTGGACGCTTAGGCTCCTTATCCTTATCCTTATCTTCATCGCCTCTTGGACACTTAGGCCTTCACTTCTACTCGCATGTCGTTTTGAGTTGGTATTCAAGCAATGCTTCAAAATTTTACCTTCATCGCCAAGTAAATGTTGCGATCGTTTGACATTTGTCGCACCACCGAAACCAATTCAAAGATCGAGAGAACACTATAGGATCAATTGGGTTGATTGTTATGGTTAGAGGTATTGATCGTATAGTTTGCTTAGCCAATTGCATGAGATTCGGATAGAGTTGTCTGTTGAACATCTCTCTTGTCACTCCAGGGACAGTGTCGAGAAGAAACTTGTGAGTATATTCTCTAGCCGTCTTCTCCATTTCCCTTTGGAAATCTCCTTTGAGAAACTCTCGGATTTGCTCCTTTCTTTCAACATCTCGCTTATCTTGTCTTGAAGAAAGTTGATTCTCACTAGTTGATTCACTTTTGTTGATCACATCTTCTTCTTGACTTGCTTGGTAGCTTTGACAATTTTTGTCTTAGCTCGGGATATCCAAGAGTCGGTTGGTTTCTTTACCGACTTGGATGTAGATCCGTTGTGCCTTTGGATGGTGGAGGTGAAGAGTGAGAAGATGAGTCCGAAAATGATGAGACATGAGGAGACCTGTGGTCTTTTAGCGGCTCGTAAGTTTCTTCCTTGGAATGTACCGGACTATCGAGAAGAAAATCATCATAATTAACTTCGTCATCTTGTCCAGATTTTGCCTTTTCTTCACTTTAATCATGGCTTCTTCATCGCTTTAGCTTGAGACGAGCCTCTTCATCGCCTTTTTCTTTCTCGCACTTCTCCTTTTCTCGGTTCCTCAAATCATAAGTGATAGAATCCTCAAGTCGCTTTTGTTGTTGCTCAAGAGTGGTGGCACCGCCCCTTATCGGGTTGATTAACCGCATCGAAATTGGTGTAGATTGACTCCACCACTTGACCCTCCAGGCCACGATTTGATGATGTTTGAACTCTGGCAAGATGCTTGAGTCTCGAGGTTCTTCAACTTCTTTCCGATAGTCTCTTTCCTCATCAAATGGCTCTTCATCGAGCTTTTTCTTCCATGCACAAGCACCGGAGTTTTCCTTTACCTTCATCGCCTTTTGGACCGGGAGGTTTTGCTACCGCTTGAGTGTCATCGATTGAGTTTCAGAGTAGATGACCTCTTCGTCTGATTCAAGTATCCTCGAGCTTTCATCCATTAGCTTTTGTTGAGGTTCGGCTTGGGAATTGAAATGGCTTTTTAGAGGAATTTTCCTTTTGAGAACATGTGTCCTCTTAGGAAACTTTCTCGACTCTCGCTCGTAATGCTTCCTGACCGCCTCTCCTAGTTTTCCTAGTAGGTGTACCAGAGGACTTTTCATCAAGAAAACCTACTTTGCCTTCATCAACCGCTACCGATACCTTTTGTATGAATAAAGTTGTTTGATAATATCGCAAGAAGGTGATCCGCAACACCGCACCTTGTTTCTTTGTTGTTGATTCCTTAAATCTGACCGTTGAGTGTAGGTTCATACAACATGGAGTGATTTTTGGGGTCATTGAGTCTCAAAGGAATATCGATTATACCCTAGAGCTCTTTGGATCAACAGTTTGGTGTATCCGATATATGGGATCTTGGTGCCAAGCTTTTTGAGGAAAGACATCATGTCGTCCCATATCGTAGCTTCAACTTCAATGTGTTTCATGTTGACCAAAGCCCAAAAGATATGTAGTTCCATGAGCTTGGGATGCTCATAACCACTATCACGTCCGAAATGATTTGGTAATCATAATGTAGAGGGTTCTTCATGGTCGGGAATATTCTTAAGATCCACGGATGAATGCTTTGTGATTACTCCTTCACTTCATCATAGCCAATGTCGACCATGAATTGTAGAACGACCTCTTCCATTGGTGTGGCATTGTATTCATTGGCTCGATGATGGGATGAAGAAGAATAGCCCTCAAATCTGCAGTGTGATGGTGACTTGTTTGTCGTTGAGCGCCATCGTCAAAGATTTTGACCTTTGATCTTTGCATTGTATGCCGTAATTGGTGAATGTAGATCTCCCAGACAACAGCGAGTTGGTGAGCATGTTCGATAAGGATGATTCTTCGTAATGTCCACAAGAATCTAACAAGAAGACTCGAGCACGTGAGACTATCAAAATCAACTCTAAGGTTGTTCTTTCCAATCTTCATCGATAACCATGAGGAAGATATCTTCAACGGTGAGAACATTTGGTGCTTCCACATTTTGCATTTGAGCGTCCATGTCGTGATCCGAAATATATTTAGCCAAAAGAACCAACATATCGAAAGACATTATGTTAGTCAACAGCTGATTTTATTGTCTATTTATTGAATGTGATATGTCGATGATTGTTACGAGTCCAATGTCACTTGTTTGTCCAATAGTCCAAAGACGTCGTGATAAGTTTCGTGAGTTGATTAACTTTGAGTTTTAAAGTCCAAGTTTTCACTTATTTTCACAACTTATTAACCATTTAAGCTTATTAGTGACATTTTGGTTTCGTGGTGTTATGATTTATTTATTTACAAGTTTGCACGCGTAATAATTCATAATTTAGGTTAAAACTAGGCTTAGGCGAGATTTTGCAAGCTTATGCGTAAACAGAGTGGTATACGCGTAAGCATAAGCTTATGCGTGGGTTCTTGACTTACGTAAGAAATATTACGCGTGGAAAAGAGGGCCTTAGGCGAAAGCTTACGCGAGCGTATATGGAACCTTACGCGTAAGGCTTACTCGTAAGAGTGAACCTTATGCGTAGAGGTCATCGCACGCATATCCTTCATAGGATACGCCGAGTCCCCATTGTAGAACCTTACGCGTAAAGGTTACGCGTAAGATTTCTCTACGCGATAACATTCTACGCGTAAGGTGATCCTTATGCGTAGATGTTCAAGTAACCTTGATTCTCAATTATTCACGCCAGAAACCCGAAATAAAGTCACCATATCACCAACATTAACATCTACATTCATTCCTTTTCGGATCTAATCATGAATAAACTTTCAAGCGCTTATGCGTAAAAATGGGTTACGCGAGACTTTAAACCCTAATGTTCAATTTCTACGTAAGAGTTTTAGCCATAGGAATTACACCAAACTTTTCCGGGATGTCTAAGAATGCTAGTGAGTTGTTTTATGCAAGTTTTAACATCAAAACCTAAGTGGATCAAAATACCCAAATTCTATGAACATAAACCCTAATTTCAATTTTAACGATTTAGTGTTTCGGGTAAGTTCTAAGCCTGGATTTGGTTAATTCAACATGTAAACAACATCAAATAACTATCTTTTTAACCGTAAACATTCACATTTGAAAACACCCAAAAATACGATAAACCCTAATATTCAAAATCAATCAATTTGTGTTTTGGGTGAGTATTAATGATAAAAATGGTATCATTGAGATTATACAAACGCTTTGACACTACCATTTTAACGACAAACACTCAAATGATGATTAGGTGTTCATACGCTTATGCGAGAACACAAAATCATCCTTAGGTTAAAATCTAACCGCTGGTTTTCAAAAGATTCAAAACCAATGTTTAGATGATTACTAAGAACGCTTAACCACTTACAAATTGATGATCAAGAACACGGATTTGAAGATTGATTTTAGGCGTAGGATTTGGTTAGTTGAAAAATAAATGTGATGAGTTAATGAGTTTAGGTGGAGTGTTTTGTTAAAAATACTTTATGCTTTTGACACTTTCAGTCCCTCCACCTTAACCATTTACATACAACGCCCATAACTTCCATTTTGGTTACCAAACGAATGATATTTGAAAAGAAACATGACGACACTCCCCCTCGACTTAAGAAATAATGAAATTTTATAAATTTTAGTCCGAGGAGTGTCAGTAAACCAGAAATGTGACCACCATTATTAAAGAAACAACCGGGATGAGGTAACATGCAAGTACAAGGTTTTATGAAACCAAAAAATATTTGCTTTCTCCCCCTCAACACTTGATCGAGAAAATACTGAATTTTGAAAGATTAAAGTGTTGACAGAAGATTTGTACTTGCAATGTTAAAAGAAATATAGATAGAAGAATATTTTGTTGTTTTATCGATTTTATAACTTTGTATTTTGTTTTTGAAAAATATTTACAAAAGAGGTTTTGGTGTTTGAATGATTTTAAGAATGTTTTAATAGTTCATCCAGTTCCTCTCGAGTCAAACACCGCATACCAATCCGTGGACCAACTCATTAAACCTAGCAGGAGCTAAGGCTTTGGTGAGAAGATCCGCCATTGGTATTCGGTACCCACAAAGTATAATTCAACAGCACTGCTCCACGTGCTCCTTGATGAAATGATATCAAGATCGATGTGCTTTGATTTCAATGTTGAACAGAGTTGCACGAGATCGCAATAGCACTCCGATTGTCGCAGACACATCGAGATTATGTCAAACACGTAACCATAGTCTTTGAGTTGTGTTCTCATCCAAATGACTTGAGCACAACACGCGACATGGCTACATATTCTCGCTCGCTGAGGATAGCGATGTACAATCCTGCTTCTTCGATTGCCATGACACCGCTTTATCACCAAGAAATTGTAATGCTCCTCAAGTACTTTTCCGTGAATCTAAGCATCCCGCGTGATCGTCTCTAAAAGCTATTAGTTCAAAACCGAAATCCTTCGGATACCGGATCCCCAAGTTAATGGTTCCTTGATGTATCGGAGGATTCTTTTAGCCCCGAGAGGTGGGTTTCATTGGTCTCGATCGATAACGGAGCAAAGATATACTGCAAAACAATATCGTGCCCATAGTGTTAGATACATGAGAGACCCAATGATACATTTCCCATGTCAGGCTTTGGTCCACCAATTTCTTCCATGTAAATCAAAGATCTTTGGAGCTTACCATCGGTATGAGCCATTGGTGTGGCATAGGTTTCAAAATGTTTTTCATTTTTGCATTCCAAATTTGTTAAGAACGTTCAAGGGCATATTGTATGAAAAGTGTTGGGTCGACCGACTCAAGAAAATGATAACTTATCATACCATGGGGAGCTTGATTGATGAGACTTTAGCTCGATCAACAAATCCTTCCGTCCTAGAAAGAACGTAAGTTCACCCATCATGGACATTTCAAAATGTTTTTCCATTAGTTTTGCAAAAGCGATTGTGTAGGATCGTTATATTATTGTGTTGATGATTCGGTGGTCTTGGATGATCAAAATACATGTTTGCCATAGTTAGAGAGTTAGTAGAGAGAGGTGTTCTTGCTAGAGGTTTACACAAAGGAATATTAGATTGAATGAGAGCACCACCCTTCCATGGATGGAAGGGTATTTATAGTTACAAACATACCGACCTCCCATCGGCCTGTGGATCGTGAATACAGTGGTAAAGACCCGTCCTTCCTCCACGGTGTTACACTATGCTAAACTAAACTAATAACTAACTAATAAACCGATAAATAACGTAACTAACGACAAGTCTACGAGCTAACTTATGCTAGATAATATTTGGGGTGACCGACTCTTTACTATGGAATTTTCTAATTCCTAACAATCTCCCTAAGGAGGTCACCCCATGTTTTACATTTCAATTCCTAGCATTCTATTCTTGACTTTGTTCTTGAGCTCAGACTTGAATTCTTCAATTCCGCAATCTTTGTGCTTTAGTAGCGATTCTTCAAAGTCCGATTAGTTTTGTACTTTTAGTGGAGGTCTTTAACCGATCCACATCTTTGATGATCTTCGAGCTTTCATTGAGATCATCACCACAAGAAATCTCGGATCACCCTTTATTGTGTTGCCATCATGTGAAGTTGTGACTTTCGGACCGACATGCTCACACTTTTGAATCATGACATCTTTCCATCGAGTAGCGGAAGCTTTATCTAGTTCATGATATTTGCAAGAAGAAGCGTAAGCATAGTATAAGAAATATCGAGCCAGTTATGTAGATATGCACCACCATGATTTCTTCAATTAAGTGTGGATGCTTTGTGAGCATGCGGCTTTGATTGACTCCTCAATTCGATCACCGCAACCGTCCAAATGTACCGCAAACAACAAGCTAGCAATAAAACACACGAAAGTGTCTTTGATCACTTTCGTTGAATTGAGGTACACGCCCACGGTTCCTCGCTGATCAAGACAAGTACCGCCGTGATCGTAGGATTCCTAAGAATCTCCTTGACAGTGGTTTCGCAATTGTTCTAGTTGTTCTCAAACCGAACGCCTCAAAGAAGACAACACGGAGTGAGTGAACCAAAGAATTGAGATTCACCGATTGATGAAAATGATTTGAAAACAATCGCGTATTGCTTGAAGAAAGAGTTTTGCAATACGATGAAGGTTTTATGAGAAAGATCAATTTTCAATCAAAATACTTTTGTATTAGAGAATGAGTACACATTCGACGTGCTAGCGAAAAGAAGAGATTCGCACATCGAACGGTTTTTCTAAAAGTATTTTTCAATCGAGATACTTTTGAATTTGAAAACATGAATACACATTCGACGTGCTAGAGAAAGAAGGTTTGCACATCGAACGGTTTTTCCAAAAGTATTCGTCAATTCCATTCTCGACCAAGGTTGATTCAAGATTGAATCTCCCATCGTTTCTATCCAGCTTGTCACAAGCTTGATCTTTTGAGAAGATCTCACATGTCACCCACCAAGAGCTTGTTTGATGTTGGCTCTAGAAGGATTTCCATCTTCATCGTGAATACTTTTACATATCACTCGGATGTTCGCAATACCACAAGGATAATGCGAGGACTCTTAATATATACTTACTTTCCACATTGTGTGAAACAACAAGTCTTCATTAATTTTGTGTCCTAATGAGATATTGTGGATGATCTCTTGGCTCTAGACTCAATAGTGCACATTTGGTTCCTATGTCGAGACTAGGGAGAGGGTCTCCTTCTTCAATATCAACAATCTCTAAGAGAAAGTCGATAGATTATGTCGGTTCCCGTGAGAATGAAACAAGCCCTTTAAGAGGAACTTGAGTGGCTTGGGAAGTTTAGTGCAAGGCCACCGGGTCCATGACGCCTTGTCTTCAATACCGGTGTTACCTTAGTAACCACCAAGAGTATATGTATTGAACCCGGTTTCGCCCTAAGGTTGAATTGATGGAGGGCTATTTCTTTTCACCCTTTTCACATTCATTTCTTTTTCATTCTTCAACCCCTTCAAGCTTACCGAGACTTCATAACTAGAACCTTGTTGGGTTTATTCCAAGACTAGCTCTGCCTCATCCGCACTCTTCCCATATTCTCATTTTTCTCCTTTTTCATCATACCTAAGGACTCTACACTATCTAGTGGATTGTCCTCGGTAGATCCCTCCGGTCGGCGGATCGTGGGAACTAATACCTAACCTCACCATCCTTATAACTCCATGCATAAAGTAAAATGGTCGGTCTTTTGGTATTGTTCATTCTTCCTTGAAACCAATTGAAAAATCATTTGGAAAAACAATCAAGGTACTTGTGATACGAGATCAAAGCATTTTGTACCTTAATAGTTTTGATCATTTAGAAAACCTCCCTCAACATGTGCATATGATTTAGAAATTGTTTAGCACATGGAGGCAAGAGGACTTTGAAATATTTTCTTTGATCACAATTTTCATAGAAAAAGCCATTTGATTTTCTTGGTAAATTCTCCCTCAATATGTGCATAGGATATTTGAAATCATTTTATCACATAGAGGCAAGAGTTCTTTGAAGCACATCCACGATCACAAGAGCCATTAAGAAACCATTTGAAACTCAATCAAGGTACTTTATGTTAAAACATAAAAGCATTTGCACCTTGATAGTTTCTTTTCTTTAAAATGCTCCCTCAATATATGCTTCGAGATTCGAAAGCGCTTAGCACATATGAGAGAGCACCGCACAATTTAATCAAAACGATCACCTTTTATCAAATTTCATTATTAAATCACAAATTCTCCCCCGATCAAAAATATCAAACCCTTTGAGATTTTGGATCCCAAGTGATTTAATTAGGTTTAGAAAACATGGGAGAAAATGTGGCCTTGTTTAAATACTCATCTTGTTTTTGGATAAATGCTCCTCCTCAACATGTGCATTGTATATTTGAAATCGTTTGGCACATGGAGGCAGGAGTGCCTATAAAGGACTAAAACCAATTCCATTAAAACAGATATGAGATTTAAATCACGATCTCTCCCCGATCAAAATTTCAAACCTTTTGAGATTTGTGATCCCAATTGATTTAAATCATTTAAAAGAGTTTGGGGAAAGACGGGCAAGATTTAATTTTGAAAATGATGATAAGGACCAATTTAAGACATTAAAGATTGTTAGTGTCGTATGATAGTTTTAAGAGATCTTTAAGTAAAATAAAACAATTTCACAATCAAACAAGAATGTAAAAATTTCATTTTGAAAGACCTTGATTCTAAAGAAAAATCATACCATGACATAACATTAAATCTTTAGATCACCACTTATTATTGTACAAAGCGGAACTTTTGTGAAGAAATATCGTTTGAAAATATTTTATTTTAAATCACTCTCCCTCAATCCATGACCGTAGTCGATAATTGAGTGACTTAAGTTTTGATAAAATGAAGTCCGTGATTTTCAAAATTAAGTCCAATTAATTTTCAAAACAATATTTTCCATTTTCAAAACAATTTAATCAAATTATTCAAAATTGTTTAAAAATGGTATCCCGCACAAAGATACGTTAGGTGGTTGAGAAGCTTATGTTGTTGTTGTAGGGCTTGAAGAAAACCGTCACAGATGCAATGAGACTTCTTCTTACGTTGCATTTTGAATGCCAACCGAGGTCAAATTAAGCTCCGCTTCTTCAATCACTTAGAAGAAAACCATCTCACGATGCAAGGAGACCTCTTACGTTGCATTTATGCCAACTCTCCATTGAAGTCCAATTAAGCTCCGCTTTCTTCATTTGTCAACCCAAGATATAGTTACCCTTTCCTTTCGCATCCAATCATCTTCAATTGTGGGATCCGGATCGGGAACATTCTTTTATACCAATATACCGCATACGTTAGTGAACACACATACAAATATATGGTGGTCGACATCACCCAAACAACAATCGACTAATTAAAGTCAATTCAACATAACAATCGATCATATAAGGCATGGGGTTTATGTGTTAATCAAACTCTAATCATCTAAACCTAACAATCATATCCTAAATTCCTAGTCCTTCGACATAGGCAAATATCATTTTAATTAAGCACGAGGATAATTAAGAAAGCTCGTTAGATGATATAGATTTGAAAACATTCTCCCCTCAATCAATGACTTATTTTCCGAAAAGATTAAAAGCGCAAAGTCATTGATTGAGTTTTCAATTTTTACTAAAACTCAAACCGATTGATTTTGCAACTCATTTACCACCATTTTGTTAAAACACCAAATATTTTTCTCAAGAATTTTAGACGGAAAAACATTTGTGTAGGAACAAAGATCCTTCGACATACTTTCCTTGTTTTGTTTTTAGGATAAGTGCACGAAATATTTGAAAATTGTTTAGCGCAGCACTTTCCTTCTTTGAAGAGCGGGTTGCTATCGTAAATAATAGCAAGCCATAGTTTTAAGCACGGGTTACAATCAAGTAATCGCAAGCCATTTCTTGAAGCGCGGGTTACAATCAAATAATCAGAAGCCATATATTGAGACATGTTTTGAAAAGAATATTTACACCTCCTCGCCGAACTTCATCTATGGTCCCGTGCCATTATTGAATGACATTTCTAAGACCGTAGATGTTATCGATACCGTAAGACATGTCATGAGAAAACATATTTTGGTATTTTTGAAATTTTCTAATTTTTATGGGTTTTGTTGGTTTTATATTTTTCTATTTTCTTTTTGTTGGTTTTATATTTTGTATTTTGTTTTTAATAAATATATACAAAGATAGAATAGATGATATAGTTAAAGAAGATGATGATACGAGTACCGAGATAAGGATATCGAGCAAGACCCGTTGTAGAAGATAGAAGTCATCATCCCTTAAACATTCACCACCAAAGCTTCCGAGGCTCTTGAATAGAAGAAAGAAATTGAACCAACTGAAAGTGAGACTTTGGCGCCTTCCCCAAACCGAAAATCCTTTAGTGAGCAGATTCAAGCTCTATTTCAAGCTTGCCTTAGCCAGTGCACAAAGAAGCACACCATTATCATAAATCCCACCGCTCCTTTCAAGAATAATCACCGTGATTCTTCGCTCGAGGTTATATCATCAACAAGAACAACAACGTATCATCCCACACATAAATAATTCTTCTCAAATTTCATTACCACTAAAGTCAAGCAATGCATCCCCAACGGTTGTCAAGAGAACACTTCCCCAAGTAGATGAATTGATGCGCCACCTCTTAGACTAGAGCTCACGAACCCGAATACACATACCAAGACAAAGAAACTTATACCATCAAGTAGCGATTAAGTCCAATAGCCAAAGAATAACCCCGATGTATACTTTTCTCCCCTCAAGAAAGTGTATGAAGCTCAAGAACCCGGCACCGAATGCCCAAAGAGAGAATAACCGATAACATTGAAGAAGGCAGTCCGAATCATCGATTATCTCTCATGGTGACTATCTCTGGATCTTCAACTCCGGAATAAGTGATTATATCTCGAATCACCGATTAAGCCCTCAAGTAAAACAATTGAGCATCCCCAATGTACACAATCTTCTCCCCGATGATTGTGATAACATCAAAATCATCACACACTTGTGTACCTCTTTCATCTTCGTAAACTAACTCTTCCATCTCTTCTCCCACATAGTTGGAATAAGAACACTAAACGCCTTGATGAGTAAAACCTTGAGTTTCTCTCGGTCATGACATTTGTTTTCCGGGATAACTTCAATCACTTAGAAGTATTAAGTCCATCAAGTTTACTCGCCATGAGTCAAACCTTGAGTTTCTCTTCGGTAATAACATTTGTCTTCCCGGATATCTTCAATTACTTAGAAGTATTAAGTTCATCAAGTTTACTCGCTTAGATACGTGTCTCCTTCCCCTCACGGTTTTGACACTTCGTAATCAAGAACTCTTTGAAAGCCTAAATACTAGAAATCTTTTGAGAAGAACGCTTGAAGTCATTGTGAGAATCAACTTGTCAAGAATAATGAGCAAGTCTAATTGGGGATTAAATCAACATTTCACCCTCCCCAATTAGTGCTCTCCCTAAACCGACAACTGCTTGATAAATGCCCAGATTAAGAAGAAGTCTTTAGATAATCAAATGCAACTCGCCTTTAGTCTTCTAACATGTAGCGAAAATGTAGAACCGATCAGACTCGACCTTCTTCAAGATTGTCCATTGGGGAATAGATAGTTAACATCTTCAACTCACCAAATAAAATAAGAACATCACCAAAAGCATCCCAATTAACTTACATCTTGCAAATCCCTTTAACTAAAATCCTCCCAATCAAACAAGAATGTAAAGATGTTCATCAAGGAAATCAAGAATCGTGCCAGCAACGAACACACAAGATGGTAACACCAAACTACCAATCACATCAAACAAGAATGTAGATTGTTCGAATCATCATGTTGATGTATACGTGAAGCATTAACCGAAGCACTTTGTCAATAAACTCATATCAATCCGAGTGAAGATGTCAACCAACGGCTCTTAGAAGAAACTCCATGTAAAGATGACCCGATAAGAAGAAGCTCGGTTCTTACATGAGTTAGGAGCCGTTGACCATATATTCTCGATGTCAATCAACCATGCGTAATTATCACACTTCTTCTCCCCTCAAGAATTGCATACGGAGATGCCATTCTTGATTAAACAAGTGAAAATCATCCAAATGTAGTCAATTCACACTTCTCCCCGCAAAATTAGCACATGATGTCGCCATCATCATTATAGTTGAGAAAGTGGAATCGAAAACAATCAACAAGAGTCTGTTCACTTGATGACCAAGCGCATGGAAAAAGTATGAAGCATGTTGATGAGAATGGTCATAATAAGAAGATTTCTTCTTCAAGATAAAGCGCATCGACACGCACGCACATGAATTTTCTTTTCTTTGATGAACGAGGCATGAACCGATTTGTTCATACGTCATAAGAAGATTTCTCTTCTTTAAGATAAAGCGATCAAACGCATACTTTTCTTTTCTTTAGAGTACGAGGCATGAACCGATGTGTTCATACGTCATAAGAAGATTTCTTTTCTTTCAAAGATAATGCGCCATAATCTCTCTCGATTTTCGCCATTATCTCTCTTTTCATCTCTCTTGGCAAAACATGTAATCAACCCCATTATCATTCAAGAGGCTCTTTGTAGTGATAAATGATGGAGAAAACCCAATATGATGAATTTGACCTCAAGTAAACTAACCCGAACTCGTGACTTAAACTTGCACATATGTAACAAAGAGCGGTGCCGATTTCCATTAGCATCTCTAAGTACTCTATGTACTCTATACTCTTCAACCAACCAACCATCAAGTATAAGACGACATTACCTCTTGAAAATCCACAATTGAATGTGACACCGAGCACTACAACGTAACTCCTTAAAGTGATAGTTATTTTGTGGTGATAAGAGCCCAATTCCCCAAGTGGTAAAAGAAAAGGTAAAAGACACCCAACAATAACTAGATTTCCAAGTCTTCGTTTTTGATAATAAGCTCGAACAAGGATCATGAAGAATCTTCATCCAACCATCCCCGATACCTTCGTGATACTAAGTACACTCGCCCGTGATATTTCACTTCAACCTCAAATAAATAATATCAATTAACTCCGTTGTCACATCTTCTAATTAAAACTCAAATCTAGCCTCCTTTGACGTTATAAGTGAACTTTGATAATGGTTTCATCCCGACCATGGTTAAAAGCACATAACCCCGTAAAACCATGTAATAACCAAACCGCCATGACGAATATCCAAACACACATCCAATTCATGAAGTACACCTTTTATCCCTTCTTCAAAAGTAAACCGTAGCACCAAAGATCAAATAAGATCCCAAATACACTTTCCTTTCTCCAAGATGGTTCCATCAATACGGATTTTACAACTCTATGGTTTAAACCGAGAAATAGTTTCTTTCATGGATTTTACAAAACCAAGAATAAACCGTAAGATAGATCCGAAATGCACTTTACTATTACCAGATGTTTCCATTGTCACGGATTTTACAAGTCTATGATTTAAACCGAGAAATAGGTTCTTTCATGGATTTTACAAAATCAAGACAAAACCGTAAACAATGTCGCTTGAATGTGTTATGACAACTTTGGTTTCGTGAATATATCTGCTTTAGGGAACATGCAAGGTTCATCAACGGTTCATTATCCAACATCAATAATATCATCAACCATCCAATAAACACTTTGGTAAACA
This sequence comes from Chrysanthemum lavandulifolium, assembly GCA_022545495.1. NCBI lineage: Eukaryota > Viridiplantae > Streptophyta > Magnoliopsida > Asterales > Asteraceae > Chrysanthemum > Chrysanthemum lavandulifolium. Next base: position 133,001,296 of record CM040241.1, on the reverse strand, counting down.
CATCATTCACGATTTTGTCTCGGCTATTGTAGTGACCACATGGTGAAGTAAACCCGATATGTCAAACTTGATCATGAAGTAGAATTCCCAGATTTGTTACTTAAACTTGTACTAATCCTTGTGAAGAAGAAACGGTGTACCCAATGTACAAAACCTCTTGACATATCCTCAATCGTGAGACACCAAGTGATAGCTACGCTGTGGGTTAAGCGAGAAAGAATCACAACCGTAACTAAATAGCCAAGTCTTTATCACACTCTATAAATTCTCAAACAAGTCATCTTCGCGAATGGTAGAAAGAAAGAAGACGAAATAAGTAAACGCTACCGAAAAACCTCACTTCAAATCCAAATAAGAAATACCGTCCAAACAACCCCATAGTCAACATTGTTCAATAACTTTCAATTCAAGCCGTGACATAATATTCTTCCGTGAAAATGTATACACCAAAGTACCAATCATCATATCACAACGAATCTCTTATCCATAAATCTCGTATCAACAAAACTCATAACCCACCAATTCTTATCATCACACCAAATCTCATATTATTCAAATCATGAGAAGCCCATCCGACTCAACCATGTGAATGGTCCAACTTGGTCACATGCAATGATCAAAGCCCAATACATGAAAATCAATTGAATCATCCAAGTAATCATTCAATATCAAGTTCCTTACGAAACATAAATAAACTCGTTCAAGCCCATAGTCAATATGATTAACACCCGATTCAAATCATGGTCATAACTTACGGCTTATCATGTATGTCAAGTAGATTGATAAGTTGCCCATGAAATCAAATTAACACTTTATCCAAATTTCTTCAAAAAAATGCATTAAAATGTATTGGTATCCATATAAAATGCACCAATTCTAATATCATCAAGACTCATACCAATTTCATCTCAATATTATCAAAATGCTGCCCAATATGAAATAAAGTCCAAAATCCACGTCCAGTCAATCACTTCCACAAACACTTAAAACCAAGATAGAGCACGTTGGCCCACTGGCTAATAGAATCGGTTAAAAGCCCATAAGAGGTGAAAGTTTGGTCCAATGAAAAAGGTAGTGGAGTCCGGTCAATCTCCAAATCAGTTGCCCTAAACTTTTGAGGTTATAAAAGCTCATATACTCACACTTAAACCTAAAAAAAATCACACAAACTAACGCCACCATAATCTTTATTGCTTAACCACCAAACCCTATTATCTCTTTCCGAAATCATTCACATCTTTTACTCACCACAGGGATGGTTTGAGTGACATCTTTAAGCCACGTGGATGGCTTACTGAGTGGTATAGGCCACGGGATCAAACCATATGAACACGGTAGATTCTGATCTTAGACACATCAAGGTAGGTTTATTGTTATCATTCATGTTTTTATTTCTATTAACCAACGAACGAGAAGAAAAGGAGTAACAGATTATTGTTATTTTCTTTTCTCTTGAAGTTCGAACATGACTAAGAAGCAAAGTCTTCAAATTGTGTCATAGTTACTTAGATCAATGATGGTTTTACTTTCGTATGATGCCTTCAAATAGTCTTAATAGAGCGAAAGTGTGACTGAGATTCAATACGTATATGACTAAACAAATGGTATTCGATATGTGATGAAAAGGGTTCAACAAAAAAGATCTAATGAAAGATTTGAACTCGTTACTGAGATCTTTTATGTCAATTAAATGTATGTCGAGTCAAGGTTTAGTGTGATATGAGATTTGAGTTGAGTCTTGCTTCAAGTAAAGTTGTAGGAGATGGATGATGAGGTAGAATAGTTTTGATGGGATGTTGATGAAGTAGTTGGTTTACTATTGATACGGATCTATTTGCTACAGCTTCTTCATCTCATTTTATTAAACTGAAAACTAAGGACCAAGGATGGTTTATCAACCTGAGGTCATGTGATGTTTTGGTGAATGTTTTTCATGGTCTAGACTAGTCTTCTGCTTCATCTTGTTATCTGTCAAGTCGCTAAGTCCAAAACATGTCGCTACCAAAATTTCAAAGCAAGTCGCTACATTTTTTTTTCAGTTAACACAACTCGCTAACTTGTTCAATAACAAGTCGCTATCGATTATAAGAGTCAAGTCGCTAATATTATGAGTCAAGTCGCTAGCATTTTTTCAAAGCAAGTCGCTAGATCATTTCTTGACATAAGTCGCTAGCTTGTAAATACAAGTTGCTAGGTTAAAGTTACACAACTCGCTATGCAATGATACATTGTACATGGACGAATCGACACAACTCGCTAAGAAGAACAACCACAAGTCGCTAGAAGAAATAAGACATTTTTCATATTTAATTTTCCGACCATATTAATAGCAGACCAGCTTGGACAAAGATAAACCCACCATATGACCCATTTAAATCTTTTGAGCATACAATGAATCGGACAAATGACCTTAAATCGCTAACAAGGAACTCTCATCAAGGACATGAAAGACTATGTTTTATCCGTTAAAACCAAATCATTAAAACCAAATCATTAAAAACCAAATCGATAAATCACAAATTTTGACAACACGCTAACTGGATACATAAGAAATGATGGTGGAAAACATTTTAACACCACATCACAAACCAAATCTATTAAGACGCAACCAGTAACAACAAAACCATATCCATTTAACAACAACTAAAACCAGTAGCAACAACAACCAACTATATCAAGACACAAACTAGACCCGAACAAACCACATACAAAACCATGAATCGAACCACGAGAATCACCACAAGCAACATAACCTTGCTCTGGTACCGATTGTAGGATCGTTATATTATTGTGTTGATGATTCGGGTGGTCTTGGATGATCAAAATACATGTTTGCCATAGTTAGAGAGTTAGTAGAGAGAGGTGTTCTTGCTAGAGGTTTACACAAAGGAATATTAGATTGAATGAGAGCACCACCCTTCCATGGATGGAAGGGTATTTATAGTTACAAACATACCGTCCTCCTATCGGACCGTGGATCGTGCATACGATGGGTAAAGACCCATCCTTCCTCCACGGTGTTACACTACGCTAAACTAAACTAATAACTAACTAATAAACTGATAAATAACGTAACTAACGACATGTCTACGAGCTAACTTATGCTAGATAATATTTGGGGTGACCGACTCTTTACTATGGAATTTTCTAATTCCTAACAGATTGAGTACTTTTTATGTGTTGACCCAAAAATGATGTCATCCACGTAAATTTGAACAATTAAGATGTGTGCCCCGTGATACTGTATGAAAAGAGTTGGGTCGACCGAACCTTTGGTGAAAGTATTGGCAATGAGGAAGGATGATAACTTATCGTACCACGCCCGAGGAGCTTGTTTGAGTCCGCATGAGCTTTGTTCAGTTTGTAGGCATGGTTCGGGAACTGGGATCAACGAATCCTTCCGGCTGGTCGACATAGACTGCTTCTTTCAGTTGACCATTCGTAGCGCTTTGACGTCCATCCGACGAGCAACCGAGCGAATGATTCTTCAAAGACGAGCAAATGGAGCGAATGATTCTTCAAAGTCAATACCTTCTTCCCGCCTATAACCCTTAGCCATAAGACGTGACTTATTTCGATTACGCCCTTCAAAGATCCAATTTGTTTTTCCAAATCCATTTGAGACCAATGACGAAACCCTGTTGGTCTTTCAACCGCTCCCAAACTTCAAGACGTTTAAATTGATTGAGTTCTTCCCGCATGGATTCAATCCATGTGTCTTGGTCATTCGTCTTTAATGTTTTTAGGTTCAGATTAGCGAGCATGTGAGTGCATAAATGCAATGTTCACCATCCGTAAAGACGTTGTCTCGTTACAACCGGTTGATTCGGGTTACCAATAATATTCTCAAGAGGATGGTCGTTTGTCCACCGATGTGTAGAGGTTGATGTTGGTATACATTGTGCGATTTTGAGGATTCAAATGGCTTGTAGATGATTTCGTGACATCGTGTGCGGCGGTTTCATTGGCAAACAAAGTTAAAGAACGATTTGGATTAAAATCTGCGGTGGGGTACTTCGTTGTTAAGAACATCATCACCGGTTCGTCGTTGGAAGCGCTTTGTTCAACTGTTGTTCTAGAGTCAACTGGTGGTGCTTCTTCAACAATAGTTGTTGTAGCAGTGTATCGGTATTGGAATATGATGAGGTTGAGCGGTGAAACATCGATACACCGAGCACGCTCATCAATGTCATCACTAAACAAATGAGCAAATAGCTTTTCCATTTGTTGACGAGTAAGTCAGGGGCTAGGGTCACCGATGATGGGGTTTGAGAGAAGTTTAAACGATTGTGACCGGTTCCAAGTCATTATGCTCGAAGCCATTTCTTTAAGCTCATCGAAATTTGCATGAATCGTTTCCATAACCTCGCTTTGTACGACAATTCTAGATCCGTAACCTTTATAATTCTCACAGATCCAATAAAGACTCCAATTTCGACTTTGGCTTTGAGCTTTCCAAAGTCATCACGGTCATTATTTGGGTAGCAAAGGATCCAAATACATGAAAGTGTTTGAGATTCGGTTTTCGTTGTGGATAAGCTCAAAAGGTGTTTTGTTGTGGCTTTGTAATCATTGATCGATTTTGAGTGTAGCATGCGCTGATACAACCGCCCACGAGTAATCTGGAAGTTTAGCATTGATTAACATTGTTCTTGCGCTTCCACTAACGCACGGTTTCGTCTTTCAACAACTCCATTTTGTTCTCGTGTACGTGCAATAGATGTTTGATGCTTAATTCCCACTTTCTCATAAAATTCTCGAAGAGTTTGATTCACAAATTCAATTCCTTTGTCCTGCTCGATTTGTCGACCGTGTTCGGAGCTGAATTTGAATTTTCGTGAGAAAGGTGATGATCATCTATGGAGCTTGATCTTTACTTGAAGAAAGTAGACCCAAGTCCATCTTGAGTAGTCATAGACAATTACCAAGATGTAGTGTTTGACATTAATCGTTTTCACGCCAAGATCGGGCCACACAAATCCATGTGAAGAAGATGAAGCACATCTTGAGAGTCATGTTCCACCTTTGAAGGAAAATGAGCACGAGTGCTTTTCCCTTGTTCACACGAGCATAGGTGATCTTTAGAATATCGGAATCTCAAGAGACCTTCAACTAGTTTGTAGCGAGCAAGGTTGGTTATGGTTTGAAAGTTTAAATGTGAGAGACGCGGTGCCATAGCCAAGATTTTGTTGATGTTGCCTTTGAAAGTAGATGGATGGGAGACGAAGCAATCATGTCTTGCACGGAGATAGTGTATAGACTTGAATTGTGAGTGCGGACATAAGATCGCTTCCTTGTAGATCACTTAATGAAACAAGTTTTCTCCCGAAAGCAACTTCCAAATCTCCATCACGTAATTGACCCATCGAGAAGAGATTGTGACCGAGGCCTTCCACATAATAAACCCGCTAATTTTGATGTTTCCATTGATGTAATCTCCGTAGCCCATGATAGGCGCAGTGATCATTCCCAACCGACAATGCAATGAACTTTGCAATAAAGTTTGATAACGCTTTGAGATTACCCGTCATGTGTCGGGAACATCCGCTATCAACAATCCAAAGGATGATATGTATCACATGTATTACACATAGACGACATGGATGGAATAGAAGTAGATGTGGAACCCGATGAGTTAGAGGGTTCCAAGCAATTATAGTCGAAATACACACATCAATGATTTTAGGCATCCATTTAAATCCTAGTGTATTATGTATCCATTTCGCCATCTCCAACTAGGCTTTGCTTTAGTCTTATTGAATGCACTAGGTGGTACTACATTCCTTGGAGGTGATATCGAACCACAGGGGACATCAATGCTTTTTAGAATCTAAAGAGGCGGTTTACCAAGCACATATTTAGAAGCGAGTTGGCCTAGAGGTATTCCGTTTCTTAGGATTCCGTAAATGAGACAAGATAGCTTTAGCAACACATTTATCATGACAATCGAAAGCATACTTTTACGACAAATAACACAAGAAGCTTGATCTAATATCAAAAGTACTTAAAGGTTCAAAGATTCGTTACAACACTTTTCCATTACATTTGTCGACACAATATCTAAAGTGGGTGCAACATGAATCTTATTCAAAGTCCTAGGGTGTTCTTCTACTCAAAGATTCTTCATTGTTCTTTTCTTAGGTCGCAACTTCCTATTCTTCCTTGTATTGCTCCTAGGTCGTGAAGTGCGGACGTTGGGAAAAGAGGCAACTATTCTGCTTCAAGAGAGGAAGCACATTAGTATCTTGTGATTTGTCATTGGCATTCTAGTGTCACTTTTTCTAAGTGTTACTGTGCAAGTTTCTTAATGTTGTTGAGTGAACTTGTTCATACTTTCCTAACTTCTCTTTTAACTCAATGACAATGTGCAACAAATCTTGATTTTCGAATCGAAGACTTCCAAAAAAATTCATGACTTCTTTAGTGTGTGTAAGATAATGATCAATTTCGTTTGATGCTTCATCACGAGTCTGCTTTTTGTAAATCAAATATGACACCATATTCCTTTTAACTTTTGCAAGTTCTTGTTCATATTTTGAGATTTGACATTTCAAAGACGCGCTTTATCATCCGCTTGCTCAATTTTAGGATCAAAAGATTTTGAACGAAGCTGGTGATTTTGTTTTGCGAGCAAGTTCAAGATTTTGATAATCTTTTGACACCATTGAAGACGACGTTTTGCATTTGAAAGTTCGTTTAACAATCGTTCATTTTCAATTTTTAAAGACTCGAACTGATGCACATTATCAGTATTCTCAAACATTTCAACAAAATCAACAGAATCATCAGAGATATAATCAGATGCATATGACAAAGAATGCAATAACACAACATTATGGATATCATCACAGATAACATCTTCCAAGAGTCGATCAACATCTTTTCGTAACATTTTCTTTTTACGTTTTGTATTTGAAATTGATTTTTCTGTTTGTTCGAAAACTCTTTTCATAAGTCCAAGCTCCTTGTGAAAATCCCTTTCCCAATATATAGCACAATTTTTCAAATTTCGGACATGAGGTAAAATTCTTTTCTCAAGAATATCTCTTTGTGCACGCGCAAGAGGCGATTGAAAATGTTCAATTTTTATTTCAGAATGAAATTAAATTTCACGTTCCAAAAGTTTGATGTCCGACATGAATGTTTCAAAATATTTTATAACTTTACATTGTTTGGCTAATGGTTTTATTTCACTAAGTGAAGGTAAAGGACCATTAATTTGTACACTATTGGAAAGGGGACCCTCAGAAGTAGGTGTGATAACCCAAGGTGTGTTAGAAAAATCCTTTTGTGCAACGAAGTGACGGCTTTTGAATAGTTAAATGGTTTGTTATAAACAACCTTTTCTAATTTTGATCGACTATCGCCTTACGCATCTAATTCCTCTTGACGGTTATATTCAACAACACTCATAATGGAATCATCAACTCTATGTTCTGCACCGTAAACTTCGTGATTTGGTTTGAATGCTCGCTTGAAAACTTACGCTTGTAATCGCTAAGATTCGGTCCATATCCATTTGGATTTGGTTTGAAAGTAAACTTTTGAATCATTGTGATTGATTCACCATGTTTATAAACAACATTCAAACTCTTTGATTTTGTTTTGTAAGTCGACAATTTCCTCAAGATAGTCATCTATTCGCTTCGTGGAATGCTTTTTGTACTCGAGAACTGCTTTTGACAAGTTAGCAACTCATACTTGGATTTTTGAGTTTCCAAGGTAAGAGCGTTAAGTTGTTGTTTATGATCATGTTTCGCTTGTTCTATTTGAGACAACAAAGCATTCTTGGATGCGGCTAGATCACGATCCTGTCGCTCTAATGATTTTTCGCTTTGGTGTGATTTAGCAAAAGCTACTTCAAAACCTTGTTCACGCTTTTCTTGAGTTTTAAAATAATTTAGTTGTCGTTTTAAGCATTCAATATCCCCGTTATGATGCCTTTTTACCGTGTAATTGCCGATTTAATGCACAACATTCTTCCATTCGGGATTGTTGGTCTTTAAGTAAGAGATCAACATCCGGATTAGGCAAAGGTTCGGCGTGTTCAACGTGAGTCACAACATGATCACTATTCGATCCTCAAGTATAACCACGGAGTCAATTTGAGTATCAAAGGTAACCATAAGGTCATCTTGATCATCAAATGTAACTATGGGGTCTAGTTGAGAATCATCGAATGAGATGTGGACGGCTCATGTTGAACATTCTGAGCCTCGTCGGATCGGATGTTGGTCGAGATATAAGATCGTTGATGAATATAGTTTGTTCGGTACACGAGACAAGCCATCGATGTCATACACTGGGTCAGTGTCACTCATGTGGAGAGCTTGCATTTGTGCCATCAACATCACTGTTGCATTAGCCTCGCAAGTCCTCCATATCATCATCTGAGTCTCAGATCCGCCATAAAGCTCGTTCTTTGGTTGTGAGGGTTCCACCATCTTCATCCTTAAGAGCCAAAAGTAAAGCCTCCTTGTGATAAGCACCGCCTCTAGTCCTCGGCTTTGGGCATGCATTAGCCAGTGACCCTTCTCATTACAGCTTGTAGCAACAAAGACCATTCATCCCATTCGAGCATTCCCTGCTCAACCACTTGAGCTCTGTTGTTGTGGAGCACCCATGTTATTCCTTCCCATAGCATTAAACCCTTGACCACCTCCCATCCGACGACCATAACCACGATTCTCGAACTTCAACACATCCATTGTTTACAACAACTGATTCCTTGTGTTTGATGAGGAGCAAATGCGATTGTTGGATTTGTTTGTATACCGACCGAAGGCTTTAGAAATCATACCAAATCATTGTTGCAATGCATCGAAAGCATCGGAGTCCTCATTAGCTTCACCGTAAAGTGCTTGATCATTGTTGTTGTTGTATGGAACCAATTGAATTTGTTGAGATTGTTGTTTGTGACGGATCATATGGTGTAATTGTTGCAGTTGGTTGAGGAGCGGGTTGAGTAGGATAACTAGTTTGAGCCCACAAAGCAAGTTGTTGATTGTCCGAAGAAGTGACGGTGGGGCGAGGAGTCCACGAATAGTCCTTTCTTTGTCAACTTCTTTTGGTGGGGCTTCAAATAGTCGTACAACAATCCGTATGTAGCATGATGAAGATTCTTCGCAGACGGATGAAAATGACATATTTTTCCCACTCGTGACCAAGACTACTTAGGAACTTAGTGTTAACACAATTCTTGGCATGATGATGTTGTGTTTGTCCAAGTCATTGATGATGTCTGAGAATCGATGATGATATGACTCTAATGTCTCTTCGGGTTCAATCATGAAGTGTTCATAAGCCAAGTAAATTTTGGATTCCATGTCTTCTTGATTAAGTTCAGTGCCTTCCATAAGAAGATGAATATGTTCCTACATTTTCTTAGCGCCTTTTGAGCATCAACACTTCAAAGAATCGAATTGGGTAATCCTAAAAGGATATATTGCATTGCTAGCTCATCGCCTTTGAAATGTAAAAGTTCATCACCGAAGGTCATGATGCTTGCAATGTTTGTGAGATCATCTCTTGTTGGAATAGCATTTGGATCTCCGGTGTAACGAGAATAGGCATCCAAATGGACCTTCCAAGATGACCTTCTTTAAGAACTTTCCATGTGGCTTCTTTAGATCACAAAACCTAAAGAACCTAATCACCCATTGATCATAGTTTCCGGAGTGAGTATTGGAGGTCTATCAAGTGATCCCGCTCATGAATGGATTGTTGGCTACTTAAAGCTTCACACATCTTTGCAAACCAAGACGGTTCCTTCATAGTGTTCCTGGATGGATGTTGATTGTAAACGTTTGTGTAAGGTTGTACTTGTAGACCAGGTGGTGGTTGAATCATTTGAGGTGGAATTGCTCCTTGTTGTGGATAATGTTGTTGGTTGAATTGTTGTTGATAAATTTGTTGTTGTTGATTGAATTGTTGATGTTGTGGACTGAGTTGTTGTTGTTGTTGTTGATTATACGTGTAAGGAAAGTAGTTAGAGTATGGTGGTTGAGACATGTTGAAAAACTTGTGTTGTAAAATGGATCTTTGTAGTCGAATGAAACGTTGTTGATGAAGTATCCATAGGCGTAGAAACCACGTTAAGGCAAAGTAATGCTTATGCGTAAAAACACCAAACTTATGCGTAAAAGTGATATTTACGCCTAGGATTAGCTTACGCGTAAGAATTGAGAAACACTAAGATTAGGCGTAAACGGAAAGTTAGGCGAGAAAACTTATGCGTCGGATTAGCTTATGCGTAAGACAAGGCTTATGCGTAAGAAAAATCTTAGGCGAAAGAGTTCTACGATAAGTTTGAGCTTATGCTAAATTAGGTTTTGCCTAAAAATCCTTTACACTATCACGGTGTAAATGATATCCAAAGTCGAAGTGTTTTCGGGCTTATCCAAGCAAGTAAACACCGAGTAAACCACGAAAACCAAGATCAAACCACGGATGACTTACGCGTAAGATTAGGGTTTTCTTACGATAGAAATTAGCCAAAACCGATTTACGCCCAAAGATGTTTCTAAACCAGATTTTGTGATGAAACGACTTCAATATCACCAAAATAACACAAAAGTGTGAAACTTGATGATCCAAAACTTGTAGACACGTTACGCGTAATAATGAGCACGCGCTTAAAATCAAGCTTAAAATCAATGAAATACACGTAAAGTTCGAAACTTTTTGCCAAAAATAGATATTTTAACACCTAAAAACATTGAAAGTACAAGAATCTTGGATTGAAAAGTGTAAAAAATGAGTTTTTAAGCGTGACAAAGTTTGTGAACCGAGAGTTACGCGTAAGATCAAAAATAACTTCAAAAACAAAACCTTTTCACCCAACTATTTGGCGATTGATACCATCATTAGGTTCCCATATTTGTAACACAAGCCTCAATATGTAAGAAAGAAAGATAAGATGAATGGTTGAACAAAACAAGACACTATGCATATAAAATGAAGAAGAGTTATGCGTAGATAATGAAATGAATTGAACAACCAACCCTCAGTGAGGGTTTACAAGGATTATTTATAGGAAGGAACTAGGGCAACATGCAAGTTCCCTTCCTTTCCTTAATGGGCTTGGGCCAAGGCTCATGGGCTTTCTACATAAGCCTTGGCATGATTACTAACATAAAAGCCATATTAAGCTAACTATTACATATTAATTAGTAACACTTGAAATATAGTTTAGGAGTGATTCCAACAATTTAGGATCGTTTCTATGGATGATTTGGTGAATCAGGAGGTCTTGGAAGATGGAAGAAAGCCATCTTCAAGTTAGAGAGAGAGACTAGAGAGAAGGGAGAGAACTATGTGTTTTATTATTGAAAGGTGAAAGGCTTACACTAAGAGTCTCACCCTCCATGGAAGTATGGAGGGTATTTATACCCAAACACTTACATCTATGACTAAATGACATAACAAGCCCTTGTGTTTAAGGTAACAAAGATAGAAAATGTAATCCCGTCAATGTTGTTCCATTTACGAGTTAGGAGCGATTCCAACAGTCTTCCCCCAATGGAACGACATAAGGGATTACTTACAACATTTACTACAAATATAGAAAACAAATAAAGAAAGGTCTTCATAAGCTCTTCAAGTGTTGAGGATGATGAAAGTTTACGCTCTTTGTCTTCTTCTTGTGCCTTGACTTGAGAACCGTTTTCTTCACTTGTAGGCAAATGATGTAATATGCATAAATTGGATTAACTTCCCCAATTTATGCCGCATGTCTTTAGCAACTAATCCGTACATTTCTTTTTGGTGAAGTTTATGAATCGCCTTCCCCAAACCGACAAACCGCCTTTAGCAGATTCAAACTTTAATGTAGTGAACATTTCCTCTAACTTTTGAAGTTTTCAAGACGCAGCCGGAATTTGTAGATGAGCGATTAACCACACAAGGTAAATCGACTTGTTGCGGAAAATCCGTTCGGTGTAACATTCAAGAAATAAACAAGATTTTCTCACGTATGTAGATGCTTCACACCAAACAAACCACGAAAGACGAAATGAAACGACTTCCCGAGTGTTGCGGTTCATCGGAATAATAGTTACCGTGAATCGCAATTACTCGATAAATGACCGTGTATGAGGCATCACAACATCATATTTAGGTAACTTCACACACGATAACTTTGTGAAAGTGAGACGATAACACCAACTTGAGAAATTTTAACCATCGATCGCCTCATTTCTTCCCCGATTGAAGAAATTCATGAAAGGAGAGGGTTTTGAAAAAATTCAAAAACATCAAAGGAAGTAAACACCACCTATACTCTTCCCCGATGTTTTCAATGAATCGAATCATACACCACGTATGTTGATGATGAATTGGAGACATCGAAACCATGTATGTTCAATTAATCGAACAAGTGTGAAGTACCATAAATATCTTGTGAGAATCAACTGCGATAAAACTTCTCTACTCGTGTATACTCTTCTCACTAACTCTTTACCGACCCCATTATCATTCCTGACGGCTTTTTGTAGTGACTCTTGATGGAGAAAACCCAATATGATGAATTTGAGACCAAGTAGTATAACCCGAACTTGTGACTTAAACTTGCACTATTGTCGACGAAGAACCCTTTTCTTAACTCCATCGAAAAAGGTAAACTTAAAGTTTCTCAAATTATCCACACCTTAGTATGAAACTTGAGCACAATAACGTAACTCCTTAAAAGTGATAGTTATAAGTCATGAGCACAACAACGTAACTCCTTACATCGTGTTCAACTAGATAACTCAAGTCTTTGTCATTCGAAACGGTTAAAGCTCGAACAATGATCTCAAGAATCATGCATCCAACCAACCCGATATCTTCAATATACTAAGTACACGCACCCGTGATATCCACTTCAACCTCAAATAAATAATAGTGAACTCGCTACCGTAGTCACATCTTGCGGTTAAATTCCCAAATCTAGCCTTTATTAATAGTTTAAATGAACTTTGATAATGGCTTTTCCCGATCTTGTCAAAAATTGTATCCCCGTATTTTTATTTTTATAACCAAAATACCACTCACTTAATAATATCATCAAAATTTTGTATCCAATATTCATAATATTCGGATAACAATTTTTGAGTTAAAGAATTCAATCAATCCAACTTTGAATGACCAAAGGAGAAACGGATACGTGGCCCGATCCAACAATTAGTTTATCACATCCAATGATCCAAGCCCAAAACAAATGCAAACCCGATCCAACTTCTCGTTTATATACGGTTATGAGGATTGATGAGTGTGTAAATACTCATCATTTTGGTCAACTGAATCGCAAAACATTTAAAATGCTCGAAATGCATCAAAATATCGCAAATATTCCAAAATTGCATTTTATATGTTTCGGATGCAAAATGTTTAAAATCGATGAAAAATAAGCTAAGTTTGCATAATTGGCGCTTCACCCCCAAGTTTCAAAAGTTGTCGAAATAGTCCCCGAGCACTTATTTTAAAAGAAAAGTCACCAAAGGTCCTTTTAAAATCATAACTTGTCATAATTAGTCCTTTGGTGAAAATGTCAAAAGTTTTGAGAAATTACAAGTTTAGTCCTTCGAGTTTCAAAATGACAAGTTTGGTCCTCGGAATATTGGAGATTGTCAAGTTTGGCCCTTGGATTATAATTTCGAATGTACATGATTGGTCCTCGAAAATCGAAATGGCGACTTTGGTCCTTGGTCTTTCGAAATTACAAATATGGTCCTTGTTCATTTAATATCAAACCCATGACCTCGACCCTATCAAAACAAACCATGACCCCGCCATACACCTTGTGACCCCCTTTGTGAACCCTCCCCAATATAACTACCCGGTCAACACCATGGTCAAACGACCCAACCTTTTCCCTCCACTCCACTGTCTTCCTCCCAACTGCTCTCGCAAACCGGACATCCCATACCTCCACCTCAACATACCACCACCTTATCACTCCACCAACACAAAACATCCAAAATGCATTTATTGTTTCCCTTGCACTCAATCCACCCCAAGTTGTTAAATCCACTTTCCGCCAAAAATATCATCTATGGCTAATATCCACTCAACTCATCCAATGGCTCTAAATTAAGGTGGAAAAGCTCAGAGGACAAGTGGGAAGCTTTTGATGTATAAAAGGAGGAAGAGAATGGAGTGAAGGCGGTTAGTCGCTTTTAGATTTTGAGCATCTTTTCATTTTTTCTTTTCAAGAGCTAATGTAGTTTCCAATTCGGCTTTTATGTTTTCAAGTAATATTGAGCTTTGTAATTTCTAATTTGTACTCAAGTTTTACTGTCAATTTAATCATTTTGCTTTAATTCTCATTTCAATTCTCAATTATGTTTTATTGATCTCATTAATCGTTATAAACCCATTTTAGCTCAAAAAAGAAAGAAAACTCTCTAGATACTCGGCCTACTTTTAAATTCAACTTGGGTCAACAAAAGTCAACACTAGTCAAGCGGGTCAAAACTTGAAAGCCAAAACCAGTCTTTGATTGATTCTTGTTTTCAATCTGTCTAAAAGTTAGTTTGATGTTAAGTTTAGTTAGCAGAATTAGTTGGGATCAGTTTTCATAGATTTTAATTGGTTAAATTGCATTTAGTCTATGTTATAAGGGTGTTTGGTTTTGTCAAAATCTTAGTGTTGAATCAGTTGTAGTTAGTCACATTTTAGCTATTTAGTTTTCAAAGCTGTTTTTAGAACTAGCTCAATTTAAGTTTTGTAGTGTTTAAATGTAATTTTTAGATCTCAAGTGATTTTGGTATTTGCTATATTTTCCAAAAACAGTTTTTAGTGTCTTTTCTTAGTTTTCTACAAGTTTTCTTTTGTCATTTTCATTGGTTCTTAAAATTCTAAAAATTAAAAATAGTATTTTCAGAAGTAGTTTAACTAATGCCAAAAGAAAAAATCAAAAATTCGTTTACTAGACCTGCTTTGGTGGGTGAAAGTTGGTGGATTGGGCATTTGCATGTTTACGTTCATGCGGTGTGTCTTTGTCCACAAGGGTTTTTCTCACTATTAATAAGTCGCAAATGACTTATTGAGAGTGTCTATTGGGGAAAAAGCAAGTGGGCTAGGTGTGCTTCAAGTAGCCGAAGCTCGTGGCCTAAATCTCTTTCTAGCTTATCTCAAATAAGCTCCAAAGTGAGCACCATAGATCGGTGTCTCAGCAAACCACCATAGCGACTAAGTTCAATTTCCAAGTGCTTTTGGTTTCTAGATTAGCTTATTCAGATACTTAGGAGCATTTAGTATAATTAGTTTGGGTTTAGTGTAATTTCAGCTGAGTTAGTGCTTATTTGTTCTTTAAATTGCTTATTTTGAGCATTAGGACTCCCACAGCTTATTATCTCTTATCAACTGTCTTCTTTTTTTCTCTTTGCTTATTTTCAGCTTATCTAGGCACATTATAGTTAAATTGTTATTGTCTTATACTTATGAACATTTCCAAACCGCTTTTGTTCATGTCGGTTCATAAATGGGTGTTTGGTTGATTGCTTATCGAGATCCCAAGTTTTAAAGGATGTTTGATTTTTCCGTTCAAATCAAGGACAATAAGTCGTGAAAACGACTTATTGTGTGTTTTTCATAAACAAAGTTTTTACAAAATGTTCTTATTTTGATTGCATCTTCAACTTCCAAAAGAAAAAATCAAAAAAAAAAATTGCAAAAGGGAGGTCAAGGTTCGAACATGCGACCTCCCCTTAGAGAGTGATAGGAAAGTACCGGATACCAGTTGCCCTTGGGACTTGTCTCGCTCATTTTATGCACAATCAAATATTTAAGTATCGTTTAGGCGCTTTTGTTCATAAGCCCTTTTCAGCTTATTAGGCAGCTTATTTCCAAAACAACCCCATGTTTTCTTATTTTTCCTAGAACCAGCATAACTCAAAGTAGTTTTCATAAATTTTTCAGATTTTTCCAAAATGTTTTAGTATTTTAATAATTTAATTAGTGTTATTTGGTTTTAATTGTAATAAATAATTTAAGAGTCGAAAAAATACATCGCTTTTCCTAAAATTTTCTTTTATCATATAGTACGTAAGAAAATTGTTTTTACATGCGTAGGACTTTTATTTCACAAATTTTATATTTTTTCTTGCGCACTCGCGTAATTTTTACATATAACGCACATTTTCATTTTAAGTCACGTTTTTAGATAATTTAAGTTTACGTTTTAATTAAAATAGTTTATTTAAGTTATGTTGTTTTATAAATAATAGAAAAACATCATTTTGCAAATAGTGATAGCGTTTATTTAATATAATTTAGCTTTTTAATTTTCTTTAATTTGCATTTAAGCCCTTGTAATTTATAAACTTTCTCTTTAGGTATAATTACTCATAAACACCTCTTTTCCGTTCAAATCCTCTCGATCACTATTCGTTTGGTGATTCATCGCACGGCTCGTTGGGACATAACGACACGGGAAACACTATACTCCTTTGATCTTCATTGCATTGGTGTCTCGAACTGCTTTAAGTTTCTTCTGTTAGCCATTCACAAGTGGCTAGCTTGTGTGAGATAACTTGACGGTTCGGGACCCGGTCAAATTTTAGCGCCACGCTTGGAGTCAAGCTAATTATCTTACGCTTAGCGATTAGTGATTTGAATATTCACCCTTGTTCATACCATCTATATATATCTATATTTTCTTACAAAATCCAAAAATCCAAAACATCTTAAAACATATAAAACACAAAAATATTTTTCTTTTGTTTCTACATATATATAAATCAAAACCCAAAATATTTTCTTTCTTATTTTTACAAAATGTTTATCCAAAAATCCAAAATATCCATCTTTACCCTCTCACATCTTTGATTCTTCATCCCTACCCTCCGAAAACATTTGATTCTTTCTATGTCTTATCCTCACCCTCTTGGTTGTCAATGGTGTGGTGGTCCTTATAATGGTGGCAATTGCCCCGGTTGTAGCATGGTGGAATCGTGAAACGGGTCTGCATTTATAACTGTGGTCCCTATTCCTACCATAACACAACCGATTTATTCCATCAACTACCACACCGCGAGACTCAAAGCTTTCTTGTTGTAGTACTGTGGTGGTTCACACTCCGCTTCGATTGTCAATCGGAAACACGCTTGTCTATGAGCGGGTTCCCGATAACAATTATGACTACCACACATATAACTCATGCACCACATCGGTTTCTTGTTGTGAGTATTGTGGAGGTCCTCACTTTAGCTCGATTGTCAAACAAGGAATCCATTTCCTTGTAACAATTACGACTCTTCAGATCATGACCAACCTCTACAAGTACCAAGTGAATCGGGCACCACCTCACCGATCCACTTCCTCAAAATCTTCTCCTTGATCTTTTGGATTTAGTGAAGATTTGAAGGAATGTAAACATTCCCAAGATAATCCAAATCAAAAATCCATGGAAGAATTGTTAGTCAAGAGCGATCGCTAAAATAAATTCTCAAATTGCGTTTGAAAAATCTATTAGGAATCAATTGCAAAAGAAAAGCACCGATCTAGCTCTCATTTTCGCTTTATTCACGATGACGGTGATGATGAGGATACACTTGATATCCTTCAATTCTATAAAGATTCATCAAGTTCATCGATGATATCCCAAATAGCTTGAGATTCATTCTCAAACAATCGCTATCACACCAAGCTCCTACTCACTCTCGAACATGGGGACGAGCATCTTGACACTGTTCACGAAAAGGAATCGGACGAATTCATAAAGTCTAGTGTCGAGAACCTTGTCCCAATCCCGAGAGAGTCACAGGAACTTCGATCATATGTGTGATTCTTCTTCCCTCTTGAGTGTTCAAAAGATCATTTTGAGACTTTCTCCAATTGTAGCGAAGATTGTGCATCATATGGAGACATTGATGAGTGTGTAAATACTCATCATTTTGGGTCTATCTCGAATCGCAAAACGTTTAAAATGCTCGAAATGCATCAAAATATCGAAAATATTCCAAAATTGCATTTTATATGTTTCGGATGCAAAATGTTCAAAATCGATGAAAATGAGCAAAGTTTGCATAATTGGCGCTTCAGTCCCCCAAGTTTCTAAAATTGTCAAAAATAGTCCCCGAGTCAAAATTTCAAAGAAAAATCACCAAAGGTCCTTTTAATATCATAACTTGTCAAATTTAGTCCTTTGGTGAAAAATATCAAAAGTTTGAGAAAATTACAAAATTATTCCTTCAAGTTTGAAATTTGGCAAAATTGGCCCTCGAAAATTGGAAAATGTCAAGTTTGGTCCTTGTAGTATGGAAACTTATCATTAATGGTCCCTTGAAACAACTTGGTGAATATGGCGCTTTAGGTCCCTCAATTTCGAAATTTACACAAAGGTCCCTAAGTTATTAATCCTTTTAAACCACCTTGGACCTTACCACCCTTGGACCCCACACGAATAAGCATTTTGGACCCCTTTTTAATATCGCCCAAGTCAAATGTGGTTTGACTAACCCCTCACGCGCTTTTTCTCGCTTTCTTCAACACCTAGCCTCGCAACCTGGACAACACCATCCCCCACCTCACACCTTTTCCACCTTTTCTCCTCCATGTCCCCCCTCCAAACACCACAATCCAAAAGGCATTAATTAACTCCTCCCCAAAACTCAACCTCACCTAAACTGCCATATATCCATTTCCCGCCAAAACTGAATCAAAGGCCAAGATTGCCTAAACTGATCCAATGGTCATGGAGAGTGATGGGAAACAATCAGAGAATAGAGAGAAGATGTCTTGAGTATAAAAGACTGCATGGGAAGGAAGAGAAGAGAGTAGTTAGTTATTTTTATTTTCCTTAATGTCGCTTTTAAATTGAATGTTTTAGTTTTAGTTAAAATGATGTAATTTCGCCCATGTATCCATTTAAGTAAAACTTTCAAGTAACTTGTTTTGAATAAGTAATTCCAAGTTCGTTATAAGTTTCAAGTTTCGATCGTTGAATATCTCGCCCAAATCTTATTCATAAGCACTTAGAAGCTTATTGTTAAACTCAAATCAGCTTATTTAAGCTTCTCAAAGCTTTTTGTAAGCTTAAGCATCCATTTCAAGCAATTTTGGATCAAGGTCAACAAAAGTCAACTTGGGTGAAATTGGTTTGGTTTTGGAATTTTGGGTGATGCAGGGTTTGGATTTGGGTCAGAAATGGTTTAGTATAGTGGTCTTTGGGTTTGGTTTCAGCCTGCAACAATTTGGACACATGTGAGTGAGTTTCTCAGTTTCAATTTTTTAGTCCATTTTGCATTTTATGCTTGTATGAATATCTGTGATCACCATTAGTCTAAGTTAGTATATTTAGTTGCATTTAAGATAGTTACACTTAGTTTGATCCTTAATTCATGTTGGTTCAACAGTTTGTTCGCTTTTCTAGTTCATAGCGCTTAGTATAAGTGTGTTTGGATTAAACTGCAGATTGTGTTTGAGGTGTGTTCAAGATTTGAAGTTTGTTGCTTCATGCTTGTTAAGCTTAGTTAGACTCAATCCAGGTCATCTTATTGTGCCCGCAACTCTCCAAAGTCAATCTCATCATTTTACCGTCCTAACTAGCTTATCGTTGGATTTTCAACAATTCTAAAGTTTGTTTTGTGTTCCAATTCCATTAGGATAGCTTGTTCTAGTTTTATTTTATCATAATATATCATCATCGGTCCTTAAATCTAGATCAAATTTCATTTAAGTCAACTTTCCATGTTTTTATCAAAAGTCAAATTGTGCAAACTCGCTTTGAGCTCAACTAGGGTGATTTTTATTGTACTCATTTCTTGGTCAAATCAAGTGAATCTTGAGGCTTTTAAAACCTCTCTTGGTTTAGTTTATGGTTGTGATTTTTTCATAATTTTGCAAATTTTCTTTAAGCTCTTAACTAGCTTGTCAATGTGGTGTCAATCGCCTGCAGGCATTAAGCCCCGCATGTGGATTTCTGAGTTTTGCGACCTTGCACCGCTCATAAGAGCTTCTCTAGGTCTGTCATTTGGTTTACTAGGTCTCAACCAGGTCTAGTTTAGATCCCAAGTTCGGTTTTAGGTTTTAGCTTATTGGTTAGCTTATTCCTTAGCTCAAAGTAAGCCCCAAATTGCTTTTTAATTTAAAGCTCATATCATCAAATCTGTGTTTTGTGCATCTCAGAGGATTAGGATAGTTAAAACTTGTTCCATTTATGTTCTTTTAGCTTATTAGAGCTTCATATATGATTGATGCTTGTTGGTCTCCATTTAGCTTATTCAAGTGCTTATTTATAAGCACTTGGCACATCGCTTTCATATTCTTGCACATAAGCACTTGTTTTTCTAATTTTCCTAGATTCCTAATATAATTTTAGACTTTTCCTAAATTTTCAGATTTTTCCAAGTTGGTTTGCTATTTTCTTGATTTAAATTAGTCTTTAAGCATTTTTAATTAGCTTTAAATACAAAAATTAAGAAAAGGTTCAAAAAATAAGTTTTCATTTTTATTAAGTTTAGATAAATATAAAAGTCAAAAAATATTTTTCTAGATTTTTCTTAGTTAAATTTGTATTTTAAATAATTTAAGTAATTTTAAATAGTTTTTAATTCCTAGAAAATGGAAAATAATCGAAAAAATACAAAAATAGTTTTGAAAATTCTATTTTGATATTTTAGATTTTTCTAAGTCTTAATTTTATTTTTCTAGCTTTATTTCATATTTTCTTGTATTTTAGGTTAATATTTAATAGTTAAAAATAGTTTTTAATTAGATAATTAGTTATAAAAATAATTTTCTTTTTCCAAATATTTTATTTTATCATTAGGATTGTAAAAATGTATTTTTCATATTTTTAGGACTTTTATTTCTTAGATCTCACTTTTTATTTTGTACGTTTACGTAATTTTTATTTAAACGTAAGTTTTAAGTTTTAAACGTTCATCAATTTTAATATAGTGATAGCGTTTATTTAATAGTTTTATTTTTTAATTTTCTTTAATTTGCATTTAAGCCGTTGTAATTTGTTGGCTTTTTCGTAGTTATAATAATCATTCAATCCTTTTCCGCTCAAATCTCTCGATCACTATTCGTTTGGTGATCCATTGCATAGCTCATTGGGACATAACGACCGGAAACCCTATACTCCTCGATCTTCATTGCATTCGTGCTGGCGCTTTTAAGTCGATTACGGTCCGCCATTCACAAGTGGCGGGCTTGAGTGATTTAGCTTTGTTTGCACGCATCGACATCGAGTATGTTGAGGCATCACTTCCACAACTGATGTCGATCATCTTCTCGAGGAGTTCACCGATGAACTCACTCACATCAATCCACTTTCATCGAAAGTAACGATGTTCTCTTTGATTTGAAGCCGATCCGGGAGACCGAAGTCTCACTTATAATGATCGCTCACTCACTTCTTATCCCAACAAATCCAATAGAGAATATTAATCACTTTGTTCTGAAGCATTCAAAACAACTCTCACTAATCCTCTATTTGAATTCGACTGAATTCACTTTAATTCTCGAGAATCCACTCTTTGATACTCGCATCGAGGATAGTGATGAGCCCACAATGGAACAAGAGTTCACAATTTCACTTCATGTGAATGATTCTCTTCATGAAGAGTTCTCCTATGAACTCTCTCATGACATATCTCCTCCGAACATGATCATTTCTATTTTGATCTTGAGGATGATATTGGCTCGGAGGAAGGTGTACTCTATCATACGAGTTTGCTTATTGATGATACTACCCTCACCCTTCCTCCCGATATGTCTACATTTGAGGATGAAGATTGGATCCCGATTGTTATCAAAATCTTTCTTCCTTTCCTCAAATATCTTGTGATTTCTCTTCATCTTCACTCCTTCGGAATGAAGACACTATCTTTGACCCCGGCATTTTCATTTATCATTTTGAGCCGGTTCTATGTATATCTCATCGGTGTGGAACTTTCACGTGCTTCAAATGTTTGTCCAAACATCTTGAATGAAAGTCCGATGGAGATTGTCCTTCCACTTACTTCCCATGAACCAATTAATTCGGGTCGAGTCAAGCTAGCGACTCGGTAATCAAAAACGATAGTTAAACATGGGTTTTCACCGTGTGTCCCACCCTAGTGTGGGGAGTTGCCCACATGTTGTATATATATATGTTTAAAAAATCTTTCAAAATAATGGCCGTAGTATTTCCTTTTACGTTCTCGATTCGGCATAACGGTAGGTACTTTGAATATTGAGGGCAATATTCATTTCTAAGTGTGGGGAATTCTCACGAATTTTATCATATAATTATACCACCTAATTCCCCATTTTGGCCAAAATTTTTTTTGGAGTAAGTGTTTTGCACTTACTCGACTTCTGATTATCGATCCACCATGTCTAATAAACAAAAGGATTGGCTAATCCAGAGCAAACGGCTCTTGGTAAAGATATCTCAAATCCGTTGACTTGCAATTTGCCCAAAATTGTATGGTATTCACTCACCATATCCTTAAAAGTGAAGAGTTGGCTAGCCCGCAAGTTTATGGCTTGTGGTAAAGGCGATGGAAAAACCATAATTGGTAATCACCACCAAAGATAATATTGATAATTTATCTAAGAGTTGGCTAGTCCAAGCAAACGGCTTCGGTAAAGACAAATCAAATCCGTTGGAAGTCGGTGGTTTGCTCAAAATCACATGGTTATCGATGTACCATGGTTCTTACTTGAACTGAAACATTTGGCTACTCCGAGTAATGGCTTTTGGTAAAGAGATTCCAATCCATTAAGTTTTTTCAAAAGATTGCTAGGGACTAGCAATAGTTTAGTGTGGGGATTGTGAGTGTGTAAATACTCATCATTTTGGTCAATCTGAATCGCAAAACATTTAAAATGCTCGAAATACATCAAAATCTCGAAAATATTCCAAAATTGCATTTTATATGTTTCGGATGCAAAATGTTTAAAATCGATGAAAAATGAGCTAAGTTTGCATAATTGGCGCTTTAGGTCCCCAAGTTTCAAAAGTTGTCGAAATAGTCCCCGAGCACTTATTTTAAAGAAAAGTCACCAAAGGTCCTTTTAAAATCATAACTTGTCATAATTAGTCCTTTGGTGAAAAATGTCAAAAGTTTTGAGAAATTACAAGTTTAGTCCTTTGAGTTTCAAAAATGACAAGTTTGGTCCTTGGAATATTGGAGATTGTCAAGTTTGGCCCTTGGATTATAATTTCAGAATGTACATGATTGGTCCCTGGAAAATCAGAAATGGCAGCTTTGGTCCTTGGTCTTTCAGAAATTACAAATATGGTCCTTGTTCATTTAATATCAAACCCATGACCCTTGACCCCTATCAAAACAAACCATGACCTCTGCCATACACCTTGTGACCCCCCTTTGTGAACCTCTCCCCAATATAACTACTCGGTCAACACCATGGTCAAACGACCCAACCTTTTCCCTCCACTCCACTTTGTCTTCCTCCCAACGCTCTGCAAACCGGACATCCCATACCTCCACCTCAACATACCACCACCTTATCACTCCACCAACACAAAACATCCAAAATGCATTTATTGTTTCCCCCCCCCCTTGCACTCAATCCACCCCAAGTTGTTAAATCCACTTTCCCGCCAAAAATATCATCTATGGCTAATATCCACTCAACTCATCCAATGGCTCTAAATTAAGGTGGGAAAAGCTCAGAGGACAAGTGGGAAGCTTTTGATGTATAAAAAGGAGGAAGAGAATGGAGTGAAGGCAGTTAGTCAGTTTTTAGATTTTGAGCATCTTTTCATTTTTTTCTTTTCAGTAGCTAATGTAGTTTCCAATTCAGTTTTTATGTTTTCAAGTAATATTGAGCTTTGTAATTTCTAATTTGTACTCAAGTTTTACTGTCAATTTAATCATTTTGCTTTAATTCTCATTTCAATTCTCAATTATGTTTTATTGATCTCATTAACTGTTATAAACCCATTTTAGCTCAAAAAAGAAAGAAAACTCTCTAGATACTCGCCTTACTTTCAAATTCAACTTGGGTCAACAAAAGTCAACACTAGTCAAGCGGGTCAAAACTTGAAAGCCAAAACCGGTCTTTGATTGATTCTTGTTTTCAACTGCCTAAAAGTTAGTTTGATGTTAAGTTGAGTTAGCGTAATTAGTTGGGATCGGTTTTCATAGATTTTAATTGGTTAAATTGCATTTAGTCTATGTTATAAGGGTGTTTGGTTTTGTCAAAATCTTAGTGTTGAATCGGTTGTAGTTAGTCACATTTTAGCTATTTAGTTTTCAAAGCTGTTTTTAGAACTAGCTCAATTTAAGTTTTGTAGTGTTTAAATGTAATTTTTAGATCTCAAGTGATTTTAGTATTTGCTATATTTTCCAAAAACAGTTTTTAGTGTCTTTTCTTAGTTTTCTACAAGTTTTCTTTTGTCATTTTCATTGGTTCTTAAATTTCTAAAAATTAAAATAGTATTTTCAAGTTAAGTAGTTTAACTAATGCCAAAAGAAAAAATCAAAAAATTAGTTTACTAGGCTCTTTGGTGGGTGAAAGTTGGTGGATTGGGCATTTGCATGTTTCGTGCGTGCGGGGGTGTCATTGTCCACAAGGGTTTTCTCGACTTATTAATAAGTCGCAAACGATTTATTGAGAGTGTCTATTGGGGAAAAAGCAAGTGGGCTAGGTGTGCTTCAAGTAGCCGTAAGCTCGGGGCCTAAATCTCTTTCTAGCTTATCTCAAATAAGCTCAAAGTGAGCACCATAGATCGGTGTCTTGCAAACCACCATAGCGACTAAGTTCAATTTCCAAGTGCTTTTGGTTTCTAGATTAGCTTATTCGGATACTTAGAGCATTTAGTATAATTAGTTTGGGTTTAGTGTAATTTCAATGAGTTAGTGCTTATTTGTTCTTTAAATTGCTTATTTTGAGCATTAGAAACCCACGACTTATTATCTCTTATCAACTGTCTTCTTTTTTTCTCTTTGCTTATTTTCAGCTTATCTAGGCACATTATAGTTAAATTGTTATTGTCTTATACTTATGAACATTTCCAAACTGCTTTTTGTTCATGTCAGTTCATAAATGGGTGTTTGGTTGATTGCTTATTGAGATCCCAAGTTTTAAAGGATGTTTGATTTTTCTGTTCAAATCAGTGGACAATAAGCTGTGAAAACAGCTTATTGAGTGTTTTTCATAAGCAAAGTTTTTACAAAAGTTTCTTATTTTGATTGCATCTTCAGCTTCCAAAAGAAAAAAAATCAAAAAAAAAAAATTGCAAAAGGGGAGGTCAAGGTTCAAACATGCGACCTCCCCCTTAGGAGAGTGATAGGAAAGTACCTGGATACCAGTTGCCCTTGGGACTTGTCTCGTTCATTTTATGCACAATCAAATATTTAAGTATCGTTTAGGCAGTTTTGTTCATAAGCCCTTTTCAGCTTATTAGGCAGCTTATTTCCAAAACAACCCCATGTTTTCTTATTTTTCCTAGAACCAAAGATAACTCAAAGTAGTTTTCATAAATTTTCGATTTTTCCAAAATGTTTTAGTATTTTTAATAATTTAATTAGTGTTATTTGGTTTTAATTAGTAATAAATAATTTAAGAGTCGAAAAAATACACGGCTTTTTCCTAAAATTTTCTTTTATCATATAGTACGTAAGAAAATTGTTTTACATGCGTAGGACTTTTATTTCACAAATTTTACGTTTTTCTTGCGACTCGCGTAATTTATACATATAACGCACGCTTTCATTTTAAGTCACGCTTTTAGATAATTTAAGTTTACGTTTTAATTAAAATAGTTTATTTAAGTTATGTTGTTTTATAAATAATAGAAAACATCATTTTGCAAATAGTGATAGCGTTTATTTAATATAATTTAGCTTTTAATTTTCTTTAATTTGCATTTAAGCCCTGTAATTTATAAACTTTCTCTTTAGGTATAATTACTCATAAGCACCTCTTTTCCGCTCAAATCCTCTCTATCACTATTCGTTTGGTGATTCATCGCATACCGCTGGGACATAACGACACGGAAACACTATACTCCTCCGATCTTCATTGCATTGGTGTGCGAACTGCTTTAAGTTTCTTACGGTTAGCCATTCACAAGTGGCTAGCTTGTGTGAGATAACTTGACGGTTCGGGACCCGATCAAGGATAAAAACACACATCTCACTACTAACCCTAAAACATACACTTATCAATTATCATAATATTCGCCCCACGTGCCTTTTTCTCTCCCAACGTATCTCCTGCCCACAATACCCATCAATCTCCTTCAAGAAACATAACCGAACAAAACAAATCAAACCCGACACTCACGTACTAAGGCTATTGCAACACAAATCCGAATCAAGATAGCTTCATAAAGGCTTCAAGATCTTTCATTAGGTCTCGGGTATGTGTTAAATTTGATTTTGTTTTGTTGATGTTATTTGAACGAATCGAAGATAGTTGGTAACATATTGTTATTGGACCATCTTCAAATTCATATATTAATTGAAGTGGATCGATGATGTGAAGTCATTTACTTTCGTGAGACCTTCAAGGTCCTGATGTTACTGTAAATGGTACGAAAGAAATGAACTGAGATCTTTTGAGTTGTTTTATTTATATTTCAGTCCCTTTTTGTTTATAGATCTGTGATGGTAAATATCACGTTTGGTTTTAGACTTTGGACGATTGATTATAGTACCAAAGAGGAGATATTCTGAGATCTAATGAGGTCATGTGAGTCGTGAAATAGAGTGTAGTTTGTTGTTTGTATCTGTTGAGTGTCTCGTACTGCTACTCTTTTCATCTTGAGATTAATCTTGGACCGGTGATGCAATGGCTGAGGTCTATTTGAGTCGAAGGTATAAAGGTTGTGGTCAACTGGTTTTCATTTTTTCTTCATCTTCATTCTTTATGTTTAAAGGCTATTTTACGCATAAGCTTATGCGTAAACATTACGCGTAACCCTTATGCGTAAAAAATCCTTATGCGTAAACCAGGTCATAGGCGTAAGATATAAGCATATGCGTAAAAGCCTTTCCTTATGCGTAACTTGATTCTTACGCGTAAGGTAAGCCTTATGCGTAAGCTTACGCGTAAATCGTTTTACGCATAACTTCACGCTATGCGAATATCATCAAGACGGCTCCTTATGCGTAAAAATAGGGTTTTGACCCTTTGTTGACTTTTTTCGGCGATGAAGCTTCGACCAAAGAATCCACCGCTCTTGAAACCCATAAAGATGACATAAAAAACCTCTCTTTTGACCCACTTTGACCATGAGAATGTGACCAGATGACCAAAATAATTCACGAGAATTGGTACCAAACAGTCACAAGATTTAGATACACAGAAACAGTTACCAAAGACATAAAACTGAATATAAAAATATGACTTTTTAACCAATAGGATACACAACTTGTAACAATCTCTTTAAACCCAAAAAAATTATAAAAGGTTAAAACTTGGTGAAAAACAGCTTACAAGAGATTTTGACAAGAAAAACATCACGCAAATCAACCAAAATATAAACCGACCTCGCTCTTGATACCAATGTTAGGATTGTTTCTATGGATGATTTGGTGAATCGGGAGGTCTTGGAAGATGGAAGAAATCCATCTTCAAGTTAGAAGAGAGACTACGAGAGAGGAGAGAACTATGTGTTTTATTATTGAAAGGTGAAGGCTTACACTAAGAATCTCACCCTCCATGGAAGTATGGAGGGTATTTATACCTAAACACTTACATCTATGACTAAATGGCATAACAAGCCCTTGTGTTTAAGGTAACAAAGATAGAAAATGTAATCCCGTCAATTTCGTTCCATTTACGAGTTAGGAGCGATTCCAACATTACATATTGGGCAAAATATATACACAACTAGTATATATTATATAAATGGGTAAAAACTACAACCCATGGAAAATATCTATAACCCATGGTATTGACCCATACCCATTTGACTAGGTACATTGAACTCATGAGATACATTGTATCTAATAAGAAACCCATGGATCAACCCATAACCCATGACCCATGACCCATAACCAAAATACCCATAGGCAAATAGAGCATCCCACGCATCCCTAGCTTTACGCTGACGGATCCTTGTGGGAGGATCCGTGGATCCGGAGAGCGATGCATTTCTCCTCATAAATAGTGAGCCATTTCTTCCTTTTGGCTTGCCACTCTTACACATACTTTCCCCAAGTATTGTAACTCTCAACCAACGATCCTAAGGGATCTTTCTATGTAGTTTGTCTTTTGTTTTGTGTGATTCTCTAGGTTCCTCTTAAAGACGAGATCACCACTTCTTGAAGTCGAGCAAGCTCAAGTCCATGAGTTGCCATGCCGTCATCATCAAGACAAGCGAGGTTCTCTTGTTGATAGTTCTTTCTTCCTCCGTAGATGTGTTGTGTTGAAGGCATTAATGAAGGATGCCGAAAGAGTTAAGATGAAAGCATTAGTGAAAGATGCTTAACGTCCATGTCAAAAGCATTAGTGAAGAATGCTAAAGGTGTCAAGACGAAGGTATTAGTGAAAGATGCCAAGCGTTGTGTCAAAGGCATTGGTGAAGAATGCCTAAGAATCAAATCAAGTGGCATTAGTTAAGAATGTCAAGGTCGTATAATCGATGAGGTGCATCGTTATACATATAGTATTAGTTTGTTTCCAAGGATGGTGATATCCTTGATGGTGTTGTAATAAGGAGTGGGTCTCTTTGGGATTAGGTGTTGTGTTGTGTTGGGTAGTAGTTCCTCCATTTTAATGGAACTAGGTACTTAGCCTAGTACCTGATAAAGGGTAGGCGACGTTGTGTTAGGTGTGGTTCACCTTGGTGTGAAAGAACCCAATGGTTAGCCTAGTACCGGAAAAAGAGTAGGCGACGTTGTGAAGGCTTCTCCGCCATAAGGAGTTGGTGTCGTGTAGTGATTACGAACTCTCGAGTAGGTGACTCGTGGAGTCGAGTAGGGCAAGGAAGGTGTCCTTGTGCCGAACCACTATAAATACTTGTGTCGTGGTGATGTGCTTCTTTTCGTTATCTTTCATTACACGTTTATATATCTATCTATCAACGCCCAACATAAACAACCAAATAGATTAACATATTGATCTAAATGTTTTAAAATGAAGTTTTAATTGGCAAAACTATTCAACCCCCTTCTAGTTTTCCACAATAGTAATGTTATTGTTGGCAACACGCTTTGTCTTGTTCTTTAGAGGTTGTTCAAAGGAGGGTTGATCAAGTTAGAAAGCGCCTTGATGGTTATCGGTTGTCTATTGCCGATGTTTACAATTCCTCCATTGATCCTTTATCTGCTCGTAATGTAATGGGTGTGGAAACATTTTCAGCTGGTGAGCCGGTTTCTGTTTGCACCGCTTCTTCGCCATTGTACCCCTTCCTGTTAGTACTTCGATGTTTCATGATACCCTTTCTCATTGAAGATTATGATGTTGGTGGGTCCAACACTCTTGCTAAAGTTGCAAATGACCCATCTTACGGAGTAGCGAGGTCTCACTGCTTTGTCCGAGCCTTGAGCAAGTACTACCGCTTTAGTACGGATTTAGTTAATGCTTTTTTTGTAATCATCGAACAATGCTTCGCTTGTTTTGTAATGCTTTCGATGATTGTTTTCAGCCTTCTTTGCTTATCTTTCCTTTGCGCTTTGTTCTGTACTTTATGCCGCAACTTTTCTCTATATTCGAGTTTTGGTGCCTTCGGTGCGTGTTATTTTCCACTTTTGTTTGCTATTTTAACGTTATATGAATATGCACGTTTTGTAATAGTCTTTTGCACATACTCTTTTTGTTTGTACGGTGCTATTTTTAACGTTATACGGATATGCACGCT
Source organism: Chrysanthemum lavandulifolium (assembly GCA_022545495.1). Classification (NCBI taxonomy): domain Eukaryota; kingdom Viridiplantae; phylum Streptophyta; class Magnoliopsida; order Asterales; family Asteraceae; genus Chrysanthemum; species Chrysanthemum lavandulifolium. The sequence continues at coordinate 132,971,541 of CM040241.1, read as the reverse complement.
TGTAATAGTCTTTTGCGACTCTTTTGTCCGTATGCGGTGCTATTTTTAACGTTATACGGATATGTACATTTGTAATAGTCTTTTGCACTCTTTTTTCTGCGTGTGGTGCTATTTTTAACGTTATACGGATATGCACGTTTGTAAGTATTTGGATAATTTTGGGCTATCCTCCGAGTAATCGGGTTTGCAATACCTCTTACGTACTTTGGCGATTAAAATCGCCACCGGTTGTGTTATTCGTGATAACTTTATGCTATTCGAAATAACAAATTCTTGGGTCGTACCCAATTCGGTGTTCTGTAGTCTTATGCACTTCGTAAAGATAAAAACATTTTTAAAGAATAAAATAATGAAGGTAGCTAATCTTCATCATTCTTTTATTAATTGATCATATTTTTAAATACATTACGTAAATAGGTAAATTCAAATACATTTTATACTTCCCTGCTATCGGCTTTACTCTTTTATTTACGTGGCTATGCAAGCCGCGCTTCTTCTTCGAGTTCTTCTAATGGCAAACATTGTTTTCTTTAGAAGATTTCTTGTATTACGGAAGTTTGTTTTGATTATCATCCGCATGCTATTCTTCTGGCTTTGTTGATGTGGATAACGTCTTTGCAAGTATCCGTATTTTCTTCGTGGGCTAGATTCCTCTCCTTGTATGCTAATTTCTCCTCTGAGACCTCGTGTCACTCTCTTCTGACGATGATCCCGGAGGAGCTACCAGGCTATTGCCTTCGCTCTTTGGAATGTTCCGTGTTTTGGAAAGTGTAGCTGTGAGAGTAGCTTTATATATATATATATATCCCGCCCTTGTAAGTTGGTCATTTTAGCTTACGATCGATCCGTCCGACCAGATTCACTTTGGTCGGTGAGTCCTGTGCTTGCACGAGCGGGGTGAAACAACAATAGGATGTATCGTAGTGCGCATCCTTTGTTGCTTGCCAGTAAGGAAGCTTCTTAATAGCTAGGGCTTCTTGATATAGCTCCTTGCCCCTAGCGTTCCTTCTTATCCTTCCTTGAGGACCCGTCCCTTTTCACACTCCACCATTCCCGCCCCTACCATTTCAGTTCCCGCGTACCTCCTTGACCCGGCTGTCTCCGCAGTTGACCCGTGAGCACCTGTTCGATCTTATTTCCCAACAGTTGTTGGGAGTCTAATCGACAGTAGTGCTCCGGTCACGAGTGCCACAACTCTAATTGGCAAGGAACTTGGAAACGCCGTAGGAGGAGGTTTGAATGACGGGGCGTCGTGGTGTTTTGTGGTGGTGGGTGATTAGCCGTCATTTTATGTAACATATTGGATTTCACAAACACACTAGATCATAACCACAAGTAGGCGTATAATATGGTTTTAGAGAGAGAAAGTTAGAGGTTGGGAACTTTAGTGAGAGAAAGAAAAATCTTATTATGAGCTCCAACTCTCTACCTTGGGAGGTAGAGGGTATTTATAGTTCTTACATAAAATGCCACCTACGGGCTGTGGATCAGGCATACAGTGGGTAAAGACCCGTCCATCCTCCACGGTGTTACAAACTAAATACTACTTAACTTATAATAATCTACGCTACGAGCTTTCTAACGATTACATATACTTAAGGTGACCGACTCTTTAACAACTGGATTTACTAAATCCTAACAATCTCCCCCTAAGGGAGGTCACCACAAACACATCTTAAAATTATATTGAATACAAATGATATTACATTTTAAATTGTTCTTGCATTCTTGATGTAGTATTTTGCTCAAGCTCGTAGTCATTGATTCTTCACATTGCATGTTTGGTTAATCCAGTGGAGGTCTTTATCGATCCACGTGATAATGAGTTTGAGCCGCCTTTGAGATCATCACCAACAAAATCTCGACTCATCCATTGTGGTGTTGGTATTATGTGATGTTGTGACTTATGGACCGACATGCTCACATTCGGATCATGATATCTTCTCATCGAGTAGCGGAAGCTTTCATTGATTCATGATATTGGCGGAACAGTAGCGAAGCATGGGTGAAAATATCGAGTCATTGATGCATTAATCAAGATTTCTTTAGAAATGAATGCATTGTGTGAGCATGCGGCTATGGATTGACCGCTTCATTACGATCACCGCAAACGTCGGGCTTACGCATACAACAATTAGCAATAAAGCGCACGAAAGTGTCTTTGATCACTTCGTTGAATTGAGGTACACGACCTATGGTTCCCCGTTAATCGGTACAAGTCTCGCCTGTGATCGTGTAAAATTCAAGAATTTCCTTGACGGGGTTTCGCAATGCTCTAGTGTTCTCAAACCGAACGCCTCAAAGAAGACAACACGGAGTGAGTGAACCAATGAATTGAGATTCACCGATTGATAAAAAGAGATTTGATAAAAATCGTGTATCGCTCAATAGAAATAGTTTTTGCAATTCAACGAAGGTTTTAATGAAAATCAATTATCAATCATAAACACCTTTTATTTTGAAATATTTGTACACAATCGATGTGCTAAAGTAAAGAGTTTTAAGTACAACGACCGGTTTTTCAAAGGTATCCGTCAATCCATAACTCGAACTAGGATTGATTCAAAAGATTGAATTGTCCCATTGTTTACATTCGGTTGTCACATGGTTGATCTATTGAATAGATCTCACATGCCACCCACCGAGAGCTTGTTTGATGTTGGCTCGAAGGCTTTCCATCTTCATTGTGAATATGTTTGCATATCACTCGGATGTTCGCTAATACCTCAAGGATAATGCGTGGGACTCAAGATATAATCTCTTTCCACATTGTGTGAAACAAAGAGTCTTCATTTAAAGTGTTCTAATGAGATTTATAGATGATCTCGTGGCTCAAGACTCAATTTTGCATATTTGGATCCTATTTCGAGACTAGGAGAGGGTCTCCTTCTTCAATATCAACAATCTCAAGAGAAAGTCGATAGATTATGTCGGTTCCCGTGAGAATGAAACAAGTCCTTTAACAGAACTTGAGTGGTTTGGGAAGTTGAAGTGCGGTCGTCACTTGGTCCATGACGCCTTGTCTTCAATACCGACGTTACCTTGGTAACCACCGTAGCATATGAATTGAACCCGATATCCGCCTAAGGTTGAATAATTAGAGGCTATTTCTTTTCACCCTTTCACATTTAATTCTTTTCATTCTTCAACCTTGGTGCTTACCGAGACTTCATAACTAGAACCTTGTTGGGTTTATTCCAAGACTAGCTCGTCTCATCCGCACTCTTCCCATATCTCACTTTCTCCTTTTTTTCATCATACCTAAGGACTTCTACACTATCTAGTGGATTATCCTCGGTAGATCCCTCCGGTTCGGCGGATCATAGGAACAAATACCTAACCTTATCATCCTTATATCACCATACATAAAGTAAAGTTGGTCGGTCTATTTGGTATCGTTCATCTGCCATTAGAACCAATTGAAAACCATTTGAAAATCAATCCAGATACTTGTGATATATTATCAAAGCATTTTGTACCTGAATTGTTTTTGATATTTTTAGAACAAGAGCTCCCCCTCAACATTTGCATCAAGCATCATTTTGTAATAGAAATAATTTTCATGTTTGAGGGGTTAGCTTGCATCTAAGAGTAGTTATATAAATAATGTGGTTTTCAAAATAGTTGCTCCCCCTCAATATGTGCATAGATATTTGAAAATGTTTTGCACATATTAGGAAAAGACTGCACATTGAAATAAATTGATCACGTTTCAAATCTTTGTGGTTTAAGATAGATGCTCCCCCTCAACATGTGCATGGAAAACTTGAAATCGTTTGGAACATGTGGGAAGGAGAGCTTGTACATTCTTATAAAACCATTTACCGAATTATCGCTTTAAACCAATTTAAATCACAAATTCTCCCGATCACAATTATCAAATCATTTGAGATTTGTGATCTCAGAGATTTAAATTGATTTTGAAAGCTTTTAAGGAGAATTGTGACTTGATTATGACAACGTTTTACGATAAGGATCGAATTTTGAGACTTTAAACTCCATTGATTAAACATGCATGATTATCTTTTGAAAACAATTGTATGACAAATAACCTTTTGATTTAATTGAAATCATTCTCCCCTCAATCAATGACATAAGTTGTTGATTGAGAGATAGATGTTTTGACAAATGTTAAGTCCGGATGATTTTAAAAATAGAGTCCGAGGTTATTTAACAAAGCAATTAGTTTTCATTAGATGGTAAGGAATAGTTTAAAGAATCGAGCATGAGATTTGAAAAACAAGATAAAGCATGGCTCGTTCTTTCTTTGAAAAGCGGGTTACTTCTGAAATGACAATAAACCATTGTTTCACTTTCTCCCAAAATTTTATTTTTAATTTTTATTTTTATTTTATTTTATTTATTATTATTTTTTGAAAAACATTCGAACTTCATCTAAAGACCCGTGTCATTCTTTGAATGACAACACAAGGTCCGTAGATGTTATCGAACCAAGAAAGACATGAAAGAAAAAAATATATATATATATATATATATATATATATATATATATATATATATATATATATATATATATATATATATATATATATATATATATATATACTAGTGGCAAAACCGTCCGATGGACGGGTATGACTTGTGGTTTTATTTTTATGATTTAGTAGAACAAATATATACTAAAAAGTAATTAAAATTTAAATGAAATGGTTAAGATCTATAATTGATGTTACTATAATCCATAAAGCGGCTAAAAGCGGTAAATATTTTGATTTTTGTTAATTTTAGGATTTAGTTGAACAAATATATAATAAAAAGTAATTAGAAGTTAAATTGGGTATCTCAACGGATGATTCGTCTTCTAAAGAATCATCATCTTATACCGCATAGCCGAGGTGGACCGCTACTTGATGTCCGTAAATAAGCTCTATTAGGAGGCTTTGAACTTCCAACCAATGATCTTCTTTGAGTTGCAAACTTATTCCATCAACTTTGCTTATTATTACAAGCTTCTATATCATTTTAGACCGATAGAAAAATGTGTGCATAATGGTGTAAAATGATAGTGTGGGTAAAATAAATACACACGTGAAATAGTAGTCCCAGCGGTGAGATGAGGATTCTCTATTGGCACTTCTTCCCGAGGCATGATGGTATTTTAACCCAATGCTAATCTCATCTTTGCATATCACACTTTGGTGTCCATGAAACTCTTCTAGGCTAATTAGACAGCACTGCACAAATTTTGGGAATAATGTTATGGTATCGCTCATCATTGAAATGATTCGTGGATCTCCAAATTTGAAATTATCATCAAATATTCATAATAATATGGATAATAATAAGTGGATGTAAAAATATTTTTATGAAATCGTCATCAAATTTTCATAATAATATGGATAAAACATGGTTAACCATTCTATTAGTGCTATTTGTGCAACTAACTTGATGTTTGTCTCCAACATTATATGAAATGGTCATCAAATTTAAACATGATAACATAAAATTCCTTGCTCCAATAAAGATAAATAAAGAGCGATCATCCATACATTAATCAATGAAATATTTACAAATCAAGAATCTAATAAAATAAGTATCATTTCAAATAACAACGTTTCATCGTGTATTTCACGAGGCAACCTTTAAAAGGATTTCAACATCATAATCTCCGCAATTTTTTGCCTTGAGCACGTACCATGGTGCATATTGCACACGGGTATTTATGTAGGCAACAATTGTAGTGATCGCCACAAGATGCACCTTGCACCAACGGACAACATCCCCAAGTTGATTAGTAGCCATAATACTCATAAAATACAACAGGAAGTTGTTGCTTAGCTTCAAGGCAGGTTACTCGTCGCAAACCACTTCTGACCAATCTTGGTTTGGTATGAAGCTCCATTGAAATACTACATTTACCTGCCTTATATGCAATGTTTCTATCCATTTTCAAGCAACCCGACTCACCCCATTATGCACCCAATGAGTTCTTTACTATCATGTAATCTTGGCCATTTCGTGACCGTAACCAACATCGAACTCACCATGGTTAAAATCAGTTCCTATGAACCAATGACAATAACATGCATATATCGAATTAAAAAAAAAAACACACCTCTAGTCCATATTTGTTTACATGTTTGTAATGTTCATATATTAAGATAAGATGCACGAAATATTACTTAAGTGTGGTATTATAAATTCGTACTATCGGCTTCAAACAACCCTATAAGCACTTTCATAAAAGGTAATTATAGGTCACCCCGTCCATTTTGACACCCATTTATCGTATTCACCAATTAACTTACCCGCCCATTTTCAAACATCTAAGTATTCCTTAAGATAAAGAAAAGAGTAATTATATAATGATTGCCTTTTTTAAGTAATATAAGCTTTTGCTATACGGGCTCTTCATATGAAATAAGAACACAAGATCATAACATTAAAATTATCACAAAATATCAAACTATGTACCGAGAAGAATGATAATCAATAGATGTTGAGGGCTATAAAAGAATTATCACGTTAAGTTTGGCTTGTGGAACACCCAACTTTTCGAGTACTCGTATTTTCCATATGCATATTCTATATTTCTATGTCATATACTGATTATCATATCAAAGGCAAACGTGTTACTTCATCTCGAATACCAGAAGAATACGAAACATTTACCTATAAACATGATGCCAAATATTTAACTATGTTTCATTCTATTTTATGTACTCTATGTTAGCAATTGTGTCACAATCTATAAACTCATAGGGATAAACATAAGCTTTTGTATAGGCAACATAGTGTCTTTTTAAGCACGCATGGAAAACTCATATATAAGTATACTATTATTTCACCTGATCGTAGAATGTTTATGCCCAGGAAATAAAGTGCTAGAGGTTAGGCCCAAATCTATCTCAAGCAACATTCTCACTGATTTGATGACGATGCATAACAATAGTATTTACACTAATAATAAGCATACAAACCTTTACTGACTTAAATAAGTAGATTTCCATCACCCGATCTACTATTACACATGATGCAATTCTTTGTTTACAAACCATTGTGATATGTTACTAAAAAATAGGTCCATCTTACCATGGCATCGGTTCCATTGTAGCCACTCATGTAAGTGTGCCACCATCACCATGCAAACATTGAAACTTTTATCACACTCACAAGTCATGACCTCACGAAGATTCAAGGTTGCGGTCAAGCATAATGCAATCAAAATTAATCTCCTCAGCTACTTGGTGAAGTACATAAATAAGCATTCCCAAACACCCTCTTAATCAAGATTTTAGAATTTGACCCATTATGGTGTAATAAAGAGGTAATACGTCTTATAACTTATTTTTGGTGAGTAATAACTCGGTAATCTATCATCTTTGCGAAAAAGTAAACAAAATAGATACGATAAACTTCAACCATTATACATTTGGCTTCCAAAAAAATGGGGATAAAAAGAGTGGAAGAGATACAACATGTGTGTTTATGTGTATACACGAAAAACTCTTTCACAACATGTTGCTCAACTAAACACTCTTTGACTTCAACACGAAATGACAATTCTCCTAAGAGGTTGTAATAATGCCTAATCTTTTTCGCACAATTTGACAATTCTCTTTTCTTTTTGTCACTCTTTTAGTGTATACTTATACTTTTGACAATCGAAGTTGATCTTTCATTTATATTTCCTTTTTTTATAAGAATAATGTTTAGATAATTATAAGAATGAATCTAAGAAAACTGATGGATTCAGAAATTATGAATAGATGTACCTGAAATGACAATTTGGAGAGGTTACGCCGGACTCGGTTCTGATTGACCAAAAGAGACAATTATTTACACGTGAATCGACCACTTGATGCAAACAAAAGGCTACACTTGCTAATAGGAATAACAATCTTTAGTAAAGAGTGCTTTGGATTCTCATGAGTATATAAGTCAAGACTTATCATATCTCTTCATTATATCAAATATGTATGTGTTTTTAGGCGTGTATCTCTTATAAGTTCATTGTGATTGTGAGTTTGAGGAAACCCTTTAGTTGTTTTGTATCATCAGTTTTCTGTATTGTAAACAATAACTTAATTTCTAAATTATTACCTTGTGTGGTTTGTGGGGTAGTGGCTATTGACATGCTAGTTGTTTCTTGAGTGCTTTTTTTGTTGGTGAAAACCGCGTCGAGTATAAAATCTGTTTTGCTACCAGTTGTGTTGAAATGGAATTGAAACACATGTTGCTGTCCTTTGACTATTGTGATTTCTGGTGGCATTTGTTTTGGATTTTCCGGACTGTGGTTCTCAACTAACTGCTCACATGTGTATCCAACAACATCGTTGGCTGCTGGTGTGAAAAACGTTATTGGTGCAGTAGCAGATGGGTCTGTGATCAGCCCTTTAAAATTGTATTTGAGTTTATTTCGAAAAATTCATAAGTTTAATATTTCTTGTTATATAAAGTGGATTGTAAAAGTGTGTGAGACAAACAGTTACCTGTAAAACGGTTTCTCTTGTTCTCCATGATCTAGACAGCTGTAAACATCATCTTGTTCCGTGACTTTGCGGCTGCATTTGTTGCATGAGGTGTAGTACCAATTTTAATCCATGTCGATGCTAGTGATTCTTGCGTCACTGGTAAACCTGACAGCGCTTTAATAAATTAAATATGTATTAGTAGGGTTGTGTTTGTTAAAAGGAGTAACTGATATTATTATATATATTGAGAAGCTAACCTTGTAGCTATCTGGATTTTGTCGCAGCAGAGTTTTCAGCGGAAACCTATTTCTTTTCATCTCTAGCCACTCATCTTTATATGTTGTTTTGCATATTTTGAGTGGTGGATTCATCGATATCTTGTCAGTATACACATTAACAAAGATGTTTTGAGATAATTTAGATTTGTATAAATATTGTATGTATATAAGTGTCGAATAAAAGAAGTGTACTCGCTCTTGATTGTTCGGCCTCTGCTATATTTGGATTTAGATAATAATAAGTCGCGGTGTAGGCGATAGCGATAATCGAAATGATAATTATAGTTATGGTAAATCTTAGCCTATTGTTATATAGAATATTTTAATAAGTAAATACCTCTATATTTGGATACACTGCAAGAGCTAATCGCTATGATAATTGGCTGCTGCATTGTGTCAAGTTTGGCATCTTCAAATTTTTTGGCCATTTCGTCCCACATTGTGAATTCGATCACGTTGCCACTGCAATGGTAATAAGGTAATAACATATGTCAGGAAGCTGTTGTTATTATTTTGTTGTTTGTTTCTATTATTTCAAATTACTTACTTGAGATTCTCTATTTCTAGCTTTCTCCAGACCGTCTGGCTTTTGTTAGCTTCTCCTTTTTCTTTCAGCTGACCAACAGATCTTAAGCATCCTATGTAATCTATTAAAATCTGAATGTTAAAATATTGTATTTTGTAAGCATAGACAAAGGCGTATTTCGAACTTACATTAGAATCGGGAGCTGCATCTTGAGTTTTCATCTTCTACGGTGTGCGAGATTCCAGCGGTTATATGTAACAAAGTCAAAGTAATGACATGGAAAGGTAGGCTGCGATATGGTATCGAAAGTTGTTGCCATCCGAACGTTAAGGTTGTTTTGATATTTATAGTTTGTTGCCAAGGGTTGACCGTTCACGATGAACTTGGCTATCCTGCACGCTTGGCGATTTTTAGTTTCCGATTAATATAATCCAGTTCTTTCGTGTTCATGCCGGCTGTATGGCATTGCCTATCCGAAAGAAAAGGTTAATATGAATACATATATAATGTTTGCATGGGGTGAAATATTACATACCTCTCGATCTATTAGGATGCAATGAATGCGACTTGGACTTGTTTAGTAATGCTCAGGAAAATCCATTTCCTATACACTCGCTTCAAGTATTTTGTTGCGCGAGGCTGGCGTCAATCTGCGATAGTGGTTTCTTCCATTGTTGTTTGAAAACTAAAGTCAACATAATTTGTGTGAAAAGATGGTTCCAAAATGAGGTGTACTAAAAAGGAAGTTTACACTAACTAATTTATATGTAATATATGTAAGCTATTGTAAGATATATGAAAGTAATTGCATATGTTTAGCAAAACCTTATGTGCAAGTTCACTTTGACACAAAAGATTGAAGCATGCAGGAATTACGGTAAAAGATCTACTTCTATAACATATTTATCCAGGAATTACAAACAAAAGATGCTAGTAGGAAAACCATTTTCCTTTTTCAAAAGTGAGCTCGGACTTTCAAATTTTTTCAAAAGAATATTCTGACGGTTATAGAGAATGATGGGTGTGTTGAACCATTGTTAGGAAATCCTTGTAGACAATGTTCTTGGTCTTATTGCCTTCTTGATTCTCCCATTTTCAATCGAACTTTCACCCATGAGGAGGCGTCGCTCGGATAATGCCACATAAAGTTGTCCGTGACCAAAGATCGGTTGTGGTAAGTAAACGCGCCTATCTTATTTAAGGATTGGCCTTGACTCTTGTTGATGGTCATAGCGTAGCGTAGTTTTATAGGAAATTGTTTTCGTTTAAAGATGAATGGGAGATTTGGATCTTTGTGTATCAAAGGGATTACGTGAATAAACACTTTTTCTCCAACTCTTGTGCCTGTGATAATTTGAACCTCTATTAGTTTAGACAAAAGTTGTTTCACTATCATCCTTGTACCGTTGCATAAACCTCCAGCTAGATTGACATTTCTCAACAACAACACTGGTGATCCAACTTTAAGCTTAAGCTCATGTGGCGGAAATCCTGGAAGAATAATCGTATTCAGATGCTCTGTGGGATATAGCATTTCTGATTCAGCACCGTCATTCCCAACCGGGGTTGCTTCATCGAAACTGGCATAAGTAGTGGTATCCCCTTCAACCATAGCTAAGACTTTCGAGTTGATAAAATCAGCCGTATCGTTCTTTGGGCAGACAATGGCCTTTTGTTGTAGTGTCGCTGCTGACGGTGTTTGCAAAGTGCTCTTGTCATATATAAAGTCAATTAGCTTTGACAGACCATGTTCATCATTCTGTATACAATATGCAACTGGTATCTCAACCCACGAAGCATCTTCACGGTCTTGTTCATCAGCCTCACCAATTTTCCCGTCGCCTAGATCCAGAAGCCAAGAAGCAAGTGTGCTGGAAAGGTTGTGTTCTTCTGTGCTTAAATCAGACCTCATCAACCGCATATTCTATTGCAAAATGTGCACCTTAAAGTGGCACCATAAATAAGACTCTGCAATAGACGATGCTATTATCTGCATTTTTGATGCTCCTTTTTTCACGGGCAGCGTTTGACAAAAGTCACCCCCTAATATAAGCGACTTTCCACCAAATAACGTGTCTAGTCTATCGAGGATGTCTTTTAGAGTCCTGTCTAATGCCTCGAAACAGCGTTTATCATTCATTGGGGCTTCACCCCAAATTATAAGATCGGTGTCGGCTAACAGCTTACCCAGGTGGGAGTTTTTTTTACTCTGCATAGCGATTTGTCATGAGCTCAATGGTAGCTTGAACACGGAATGTCTTTGTCGACCTACGGTAGTAGCAAAGCAATACAGGAAGTGACGCAAGTACTATCTTACCTTCCGAGCGTGTCGCCGATTATAGTTTTCCGAGAACGTCTTTCCTGTTCCTCCATAACCATATACAAATATCGACTCTTGCTTTTGTTCGGCAGCTGCGTTCACAACAATATCGTACACTCTTTTTTGTTACGTGTTTAGCTTTGGAGCAGATATGTTTTTCTCAATTAGCGATTGTTCTTGGCCATAGTTTTTTTTCATTAAGAGCCTATTTTCCGGTTCATTCAAAAGTTCCTTTGGGGTTTTGGCGACCAAAATCTTGTCTTGTTTTACCACAGTGAAAGTATTATTTGTAATTCGTATAGGATATAATATTGTAGTTGTGATGGGTTGGTGTGAGCGTTTGGGATATTGGATGTTTGTGATACAATTCTTGGGATATCAACGCCCATCTGTGGCGAATTTGTTCCATAGGGTGATGGATTCGTTACTTCACGGTAAATATGGATGTGAGCAAAAAGGAATCGTAATTCGGAAGATGTTGTTGTAAGAGAAGCCTCCGATAGAGTCGTGTCCCACTCTCCGTCGTCGGCCAAGAATCCTAATGCTTCACATGCGCTCTATTTGTAAGATAGAAACATTGTTAACGGTCACGACACCTCGAAAGCCCTTACAACCTTTTGATGGCATAACAACATTCTAAAATAGAATAGCTCACCTAGCGTTGGATGAACATATGCCAATCTTCCGATGGATGACTTGTTAATCTTTCTAGGAGACCACGCCTTTACATGCGCATACCAAACGAACTCGGATGGAAATTCCAAGTATGTTAAGTGTCATGCTGCTTCATTAGCAATATTATAAGTAAACCATTACGTAAGTGTGGTTACCTTTTATCACGACGGTTTACAATTGACTCTAGGTTGTCGTTATCTCTAAACACCACTTGTTGCATATTCTCCAAGTGCAAACACAAAATTTGAGCAGTTGGTTCTCGTGCGTGTATGTCAAAATTTAGAATTCTCCAACACGCCTCATGAGGGCATATGAATCTACCATCAAGAAAGTTCGAATTTCATCTCTTTGTAGTCGTGGTGAACCGAACCGACGGCAGTTGCATCACCAAGAGGCCTAGCTACCCTTGCAAACACCGATCTGTACCTTTGGAAATATATTTAAAAAGATATTTTATTAGCATGCTCTATCCGCAATATTCGACATTGATGTGAGCTTGAAATGTCAAAGATAGGATACGATTATAGGGAACAACATAATTGTTATCTACTTGTATACCTCGTTTGGTTATATAGTGATACCCATTTCTCTCCTACGATAGTGTACACGACCATTTTTGTCCAAGTAGGTGTTGTTATTGTATTTACGAGGATAATTTTGTTGCGACCTCTTTCTTTCATACACCAGCGTTTACATTTCTTTGCTCCACAATGAGGTTTTGCAACCAATATTTATAAGCCAAAAATACATATAACATAGAGTAAATAAGCGGGTAAAAATGAATGGTATTAATATATTTTAAACAAGACCTTTATTACAAAAACGTATTGAAAATGTCAAATATAAGATAAAAGCTAGTCGTACCTCCGTGACAGGACCAAACGGTTTCTCAATTTTAAGGAATTTCGGTAGTGCCCTAATCTTCTTTTCAAAATGCGACAGACAACATCGGCTCGTCTGCGGTGTTAATAATGGATATTCGCCATATATCTTTTAATCTCGCCAACCGACGTTGCATGTGAAAGTGATGAAAAGCTGCGGGTTCCCAAGCACACGGCGGATAGCACGAAATCTTATGCAACATAGTAGTACTATTTTGGTGTCAACATTTATAAGCGGGGTAGTTTATCAATATATGGTTTCTTGACAAGAAAGCTCAAGTTTCATTACTCGAGAAGTGTTGAATAAGCTCTTTGTTGACAACTTTGGCACACTTGATCATACGAAGAAGTCGGACATTTATTCAACATTGACTCCTTAACGTTTTAATGTACTCTTGAGGTTCCAAATATTCCTAAATGAAAACATTCTATTTAGCTAAGCGTATAAAGTACATTTACTATGAATCCAATCATCAAATCTGAAACTTAGATTCCGACATCAATAGAAAGTTAAAGGTCCTACCAATTGGTGACATGTTGACCAAGCTTGATGTATATTCCACCCTAACATCGGTTTGAAGTGAACAATATAAGTCGAGCATCATTTTCGATGTCTGCTCAAACACTTGAGTGCCACTTGATTCAATGGTTTCCACCGGAGTACTTGGAACGGACCGGTTGCCTTTCTCACCTTCTTTGCTAGCAACAACGACTTGCTTAGATCTCCGTTAGTCTTTGTAGTTATCGAAAACCATCAATATGCACCATATCACCTTTTATGTTTAAGCGATCTTAGGATAACAAATGAATCATCTAAGCTAAAGGGTGTTTTGACATGTGTGTTGAGTGTTGACCCTATTATGTATATTTACATAAATGATGTATTGGTGTTTGAAACTTTGAATGCTTTTTAGTCGTTTGTGTTGAATAATCACATAATTAGTTTTACAATGCACTAATTATAGTGAAGTCAAGATTATAACATACACGGCTCAAGCCTAGATATAATCGATAAGTAGAAGCAACTCGATCCCTCCTTATAAAGCATTGCATCGGTTCATCTCTTGCTCGTGTGAATTATAAGCATCAAGTAAAACAATTAATATATCAAAGTTTGTCAAGTAGCAAGGTGATTCTAAAAGGATTTAGCATGAACTACTGTTTCAATGATATGGGAAATATGATCAAGCCACATTGCTCGGCGTTTAACAACTTTGTTTCATAGTATCCTCCATAACTCGCACTGCGCAAGACAAGCAACCACATCTTGTCTAGCGGGCCGGAGCTCCCCCACCTCAACTCTTTACATTAAAACCTTTTATAAATATATTCATAAGATTAGTACATGTATGTTTTAACGACCTTTATCATTGTAGTCCTTTGGCCTTAATCATAAGTTTCAACAATGGTTTCGGTTGCCAAACATTTTCGAAAAATTCGGGATATCGTGGGCGGAAAACAATCGGTATTTGTTACGTTAGGAATTGTGCCAGTTCTCCATCTTGAAGCAATACAAGTTAATCGACTTAAAAACAATACTAAATTAAAACTCAAATGTACAATAACACTTTGGTGACGTAAAAAAACCATACTTACGGTTCCAAGACCAAGCTCCATTTTTGCCGGACCTATGTGCGATTTTGGTTGACACGGAAGTGTGAAAGCAGGCATAGCGCCCATTGTGCCTACAATTTTGCATGCATGCCTTGCTTCGGCAACATCGAGAAAAGTGGAAGGCGGGAGCATTGCTTGCTCCTACAATCTGATGTTTTCAAAGAACTTCAATAATAATTCAAGTAAAACAAATCATAAGAATATTACATCCTTGAAAAACATAAATAAGCTAATTACTATGTGGATTGCAAGTTCACACAATAACCAACTCCTAATCTCCTATAGTGTCACAATTAATGGAAATCTTGTCTAGGGTGAAAATCGAGTATCCAGTGGCATACAAACATTAGATATGCATAATTGACTCTTACATGAACAAAGATCACCCAATTTGATATGTTTCCTTTTTTTCTATAAAACTGTTACCTATTTGACCTAATAGAAACCATCGAAAAATAATATAACATTGAAGAGAAAATTATTAAATGCTCTGCAAATCTACCTGCGGGAGACATGCGTCTTCTTGAATTTAAGATAACAAAATTTTAAATTTACTGATGATATAACACTTCCCAAACAGGGAAGCCACAGTCCTTGAAGATCCTACAAATGGTGGAATGAAGTCACTCGATTACAAAACATATATTAATATATGTGTGTTTGATGATATTAGAGGATCTAATTTACCATTAGAAAACAGCCATAAAAATAATAGAAAGCTAAAAATATGAAGACTCATTCCAAGCGTGACATACTATGACATACTATGGCTGAGTCTTAACAGTAGCTTCAAGCTGAGATACTTTGTTGTCAATTTTTTACATCGCGGACGTAACTGACACCCATAACATTGTATACCTGCATCAATTTCCGAAAATTAACATCAAATCACACAGCTTGTAAACAGTCTCACGTCCAAGGCTAAAAGAAAGCAACTATAAGGAGTGCGAAGCTGAAGTATAAGTTAGATAATAATGATAATACCTGGGCAAGATCCTGGTCATCTCCATCTCGTTTATTGATAGCTTGAAGCAACTACTTTATAGCGGTGGACGAAATTTCCTCGTTAACGTCCATCGCATTACAACTTTACGATGTCGAATCCGAGTCTCCACTATGCGGGTTCACCAATTGCTTCCTCTTCGCAATACAAAATTACCTTCTGCAATATAACACACAAAAAAAAAAAAAGATACCTACCTAGGCTATGGAAGAAAGAATGAGAGGCTAAATATTATTAAGTGGAGATGTATACCTTGCATGCTTAACTTCTTCGAAACACCATAACAAAAACAAAAAAAAAAAAAAAAAAAAGTCACGTTCATTAGAGGATATGGCTATGAAAAGATTATATTAGGGTTTTCAAGAACTATCACGTACAGTGCGCAAAGAGTTGCATGCCGCTCCATCCATGTATGGTTGCCCACGTCAGAACTTCATTGTCCTCATAACATGTTTACAAATTGATCAAGGGACATGGATAGTTGCGAGATTTCTCGGTACATAGTCTTGATATGTTTAGGAAAAGCTGCAAAGGAAACAAAGATTTATCATTAGGGTTTTGAGAAAAAGGATTAAAACTGATTTTTATCTTTTTAAATCCGGCTTGATTAATTGTATTTGGATTAGCCGTAATAATTAATTGTATATAAAGAAAAGATATGCATGATAAGTTTTATATTTAAATTGATAAACTTGGGTTTAAAGATTTGAACTTGCAAGATATAATCCAAAAAGTGTGTTGGTCTAGTGGTTATCATGTTTGGTAATGTTATAAATGACTCAAGTTCGATCCTTCCTACTGAATTTTTTGAACTAATAAATTCCGGATTTTAAGTTCTCAAAACATTGTTGTGGCATGCTTTGCTTGCTTAGGTGGCATTTTAGTGATGACATGGAAATATGACATGGCATTATGGGATGCCAAGTGGCATTATGACGTGGCATGCCTCCTTATATATAATGTATAGATATATATATATATATTAAGATTTTCTAATTTTTATGGATATTTGAAAGTTTTATATTTTTCTATTAGCTTTTGAAGGTTTTGTAATTTTGTATTTTGTTTTTTTTTTTTTTTTTTGAATAGATATTTACAAAAGATAGATGAAGGAAAACCTTTACTCCTCTTCTTCCTCTTGAAGACGCGTTTGAGTGTTTCCGGTTGTAGGCTCTTAAGACCAAGTCGTGGAAGGATAAACTCAAAACGTTCTCTAGGAAGAGCTTTGGTGAAGATGTTCGCTAAGCGGTATTCATCCTCACTCCTCACAAAGTATAGTTCCACCACACCGCTTTCAAATTGCTCCCCGATGAAATGATGTCGAATGTCGATGTTCTTTGCTCTTGAGTGTTGTACGTTGTTGCATGAGAGATCAATAGCACTTTTATTATCACAAGATGAGGGGATTTTGTTGAATTCAAAGCCATAGTCGATAATGGGATCTCATCCATAGGATTTGAGCACAACAAGATGACATGGCTATGTATTCACCTCCGTAGAGGAAGTAGAAGTACTCATTTGCTTCTTTGAAAACCACTCACAAGCTTATCACCCAAAATGAGCACCTCCGCATTTGCTTGACGAGTATCTTGACATCTGCATGATCGAGATCTGCGTGAGGTCGTTAGTGACATACCGGTGTCTTCGGTACCAAAGTCCCATATTGATGGTTCCTTGAGATACCGAAGACCCGCTTAACGCTTCAAGGTGCTTTTGGTAGGCTTAGCCTAATATCTAGCACACATGCAAACAATGAACAAGATGTCCGGTCTACTAGGCGTGAGTTACATCGGGGATCCAATCATACTACGATATTTCGTTTGGTCTACCATGATCCCCGAGTGGTCTTCATCTAGTTTAGTACGCCTCTATCATGGGAGTGTCAACGTGTCACTAGAATCAAATCCAAATTTCTTTAAAATCTCATTTGCATATTTAGATTGATTTATAAAATGCCTCCGGGACTTTGTGAAATTTGTAATCCCAAGAAAATGATATTTGTCCCATCATTGACATTTGAAATTTAGAACCCATTTCATTAGGAAAACGGTCACACTCATTGGGGTCGGTCGAGGCAAAGATGATATCATCAACATATATTTGAACGTGAATTAAATGTTTGCTGACTTCACGGTGAACAATGTCGATCAATCGCTCCTTTGTTTGAATCCAAGAGATAGAAGAAACTTTGATAGCGTATCATACCATGCCCTTGGAGCTTGCTTTAAACCATAAAGAGCCTTCTTCAAATGATAGACGTGAGTAGGATGCTCGATTCACAAAGCCTTCGTGTTGGGTGACGATATCGACTTCTTTAAGATCTCCGTTAAGAAACGCCATCTTTACATCCATCCGATAGACTACCATGTTCTTACTTGCAAGATTAGCCAAGAAGATTACGATTGCCTCGACACGAGCAATGTGAGCAAATGATTCTTCAAAGTCAATACCTCCTCTTGACGGTATCCTTTGCAACCAATCGAGCCTTGTTCTTTAAAACATCACCATGCTCATCAAGTTTCACTTTGAAGATCCATTTTAGAGCAATGATCATAGACAGTGGGAGCGGTACTAATTCCCATACATCAAGTCGATCAAACTCATGAATTTCTTCTTGCATGGCATTGAACCAGCTGTCTTCATTCATGGCGGTTTTAACATCTTTGGGTTCGACCTTAGAGAGTACAGAGTTGAAGAAGCACCATAAGGCATCGGTTGCAAGTTGTTTCCGTGTGGATACTGGTCGAGAGGGGTTTCCAATGATGTTGTCTAATGGATGATCATGTGTCCATTTTCTGAGGTGATCATGAGGCTGTTGTTGAGGGACTGAAGTAGCAGAGTAGATATCTCCTGATGAAGATGGTTCAGATGATGATTCAGGAGTAAATATGTTTTTAAATGGAGCATCTTCGGGAGTAGCAAAGGGATTAACTTCATCATGAGTGCGAAACAATTCCATGATGTACATTCGATGATTGATGATTTGTTGATGAGACAGTGATCGCAGCAGCGCTTCTTGACTTAATGATATTGAGACCAAGGGTTGACTTCATTCACGTGGATAGGAGCGACCTCTGTTGATGGAATTGACATTTCATCAAGATTTGGTTCATAGTGTTCATCAAACATTGGATCAAACAATTTCTTTAAATCATCTTCTGATGGAGGTACATAAGGAGTTGCTGGAGAAGGATTAGAAACAAGAGTAGAACTGATAGGAGTACTTGAAGGTTGAGATGCGGGTCCAGAACTGGATTGTCCTGGAGCCATCTGCTCGGACAGCTCATCGAACATGACGTGAATAGTTTCCATGATATCTCGAGTTCTTTTGTTGTAGATTCGGTAACCCTTCTTGTTTGATGCATAACCTACAAAAACTCCAATGTCCGCCTTAGCTCTTAACTTACCTAAATCTTGACCGTCATTCTTTGGGTAGCACAAAGCACCAAACACACGAAGGTAGGATAGATCAGGCTTTCGTTTATGGACAAGTTCATATGGAGTTTTTCCATGAGAGGTGTGTATAAGGGAACGATTTTGGGTGTAGCTAGCAGTGGCAATGGCTTCAGCCCATAGAAACATTGGAAACTTTGAATAAATTAACATTGTTCTTGCGGCTTCCACAAGAGTTCGATTTCGTCTTTCAACTACACCGTTCTGTTGAGGTGTTCGTGGAACACTTCTTTGATGACTGATTCTAACACTTTCATAAACTGAATTAAGTCTTTGTTAACGAACTCGTGCCATTGTCGGTTCGAACAATTCTTACAGATTGTTAAGTCGAACTAGAAGTCGTTTGATTAGTTTGATGATGACATCCGGGTTTCATCCTTTGTCCTCAAAACTTTTCCCAAGTAAATCGAGAGTAGTCATCAACAACTACTAGAATGTATTTCTTCCCATTTATCGTTTGCACTCTCATTGGTCCGCATGCATCCATATGAAGGGTATGAAGAACTTCCATTCTTGAGTTTGTGGGTTTTGGTTTGTGGGCATATTTCGTGTATTTTCCCGGTTGACAAGTCGAACAAAGATGATATTTTCATATTTTAACTGGGTAAGCCTCGACAAGATCCTTTCTCGGAAAGGTTGGTAATGGTTCAAGTTCAAGTGATTGAGACGACGATGCCATAACCATGACTTTGTTTTAAAGCCTTTGACGAAGGCATTGGAGAAGACTTCATCATGTCCTCTATAGAGATGGTGTATAGGTTAGAACCACGGGTACCTCTTAATAATTCCACACCATCAAGTTCTCTAACGAAACAAGTATGTTTTCTAAAAGCCACTTCTAGATCGGAATCACATAATTGACCAACAGAGAACAAGTTATGACCAAGACCTTCCACATAATATACCCTGGAAATTACACTTTTACCAACCACATAATCTCCATGGCCCATAATTGCTCCAAAATGGTCGTTCCCGAATCTAACAGTCCCGATGAATTTACTCACGAAGTTCATGAGTCATGAGCGATCTCCAATATATGCTTGGAATAGCTCGAGTCCGGTACCACGTAACGATTTGAACGATCTGCGGTTGAACACGCACAAGAATGGATAATCGGATAATTGGGAACCCCGTGCAATAATGGGTTCCACTTGGTTAGTAGCGATGATTGGAACACCCACATCAAGTAGAAACAAGGAATCATCGAAATAGATGCGGTGCTAATATCCGTATTCGACCTATTCAAAGTATGTTCACTTCTTAAGGAATAGTTCTACCAAGAGGCATCCATTTTCTAGTGGGCATTGTTTTAGCAAATTGAGGCGTAATTCATTAACCTTACAGCGATAAGGTATCCAATGATAACCTATTTTACTAAATATTCTTCCTGGGGTTTCCACTGTTTTCTAACTTTCTTTCGTCTTTGCCTTTTAGCCTTCTTAGCATGATTTTTAGCATTAACAATTTTAATCGGGCATTTGACATCATTAGACAAAACATTCACACCACATTCATGATTAGTAATAGAATTCAAGCAAATCATCATTACATGGTTTGCGATAGTATCGTAATTGAATTAATTACGAGACACCTATGGCTAATACTAGAATCAACACGATTCGCTTTATTCAACACAAACTTAAAGTTCCTAGGTTGGTCTTCTACTCTTCCAATGCACATTCTTAGCTTGCAAGGTCCTATCTTGCTTGGTATTGCTGGAGGCTTTGACCCGCTTGCTTTAATGTCACCGACACTCTCAGAGGGAATTATGGGAACATTAGTTGGTTGATCTACTCTTTGCATTCCTGAACTAGATATGCAGGGATCTGAACTACTTGAAGGCACATTAGTGTTCACTTTCTTAAAACTGGGAGTAGAATGGTTTGTATGCTTGGCACTAGACATAGAACAAGGCATCACAGCTTTACCTTTCGCACCTAAGGATTTAGGACATGTTGCAATTAAACATTCTAGCAGCTCTTGAGATCATTTGGCCTGAATGCAAGCAAACCTAATTTCTTTATCAAGAGGCTTATTTATGAAATCCTCTTCCACAATCTCACGGAGACATTCTAGACTATCCTTAAGGTGAGTACAATAATTATGAAACACAAGTTCATTATTCCTAAGATGAGGAGGAATGTATATAATAATC
The DNA here is from genome assembly GCA_022545495.1 of Chrysanthemum lavandulifolium. Lineage (NCBI taxonomy): Eukaryota > Viridiplantae > Streptophyta > Magnoliopsida > Asterales > Asteraceae > Chrysanthemum > Chrysanthemum lavandulifolium. Next base: position 132,950,201 of record CM040241.1, on the reverse strand, counting down.
ACAGATATTTGCAATCGGAGGATGACTTTGAAGCAACATTCTCATTAAAAACAAGTGGCGCTTTCCTTTTCCCGACTTCTCATTCTTAATTTCCTTTTGTAAAGAAGTTATTTTTCGTTGTTTTGTCACGAGTGACTTTCATTGAATCATATAACTCTTTAAAGTGACGTTTAACCTTTTCCTTTTCTTCTAGAAAACTCTCATTTTCCTTTTGTAAAGCATTAACTATGTTTTCAAGATGAAAAGTTTGAGAATACTGAGAATCTAAAGGAGGAGGCATTTGGGAGCCAGTCACATTGTTCTTTTCACCCTTTAATTGAGAGATTTGGGCTTTCAACTTTATGATCGTGCAACAATGAGCTTGAATCTGTTCGTCACGTTTATTTATCTGAAAAACTCCATCAAACTCTGGAACATCTGAGGATGTCTTGACATTTGAGGTTTTAACATTTTCTTTGAGATGTTGATATTTTAGTTGTAAATCAAAATGTTCAACTTCTAGTTTAGAAAGATGTTTTACCAAATTATCGTGATCATCTCGATAAATTTTCTCACTAAGTTCTGAGTTTTTGTTTTCAAGCTCAATGACACGATCATGGGAGACTTTCAATGCAATAGATAATTCATGAAATAGAGAAGCAGTAATGGAGTGATTCGTAGTAGTGTAAAACACATCTTGAGTAATACATTCAGAAATAAGATTCTCATTCAATGTATGCAAGTTCTTCCACTCAATCTCATTATATTTTAATTCCCGCTCATAGTCACTAACCTCAACTATCATTGCATCAAATTCCTTTTCTATTTCTTTAATATCTGAATCCATCCCCTTTTTAAGACTCTCAAATTGATCTTTTAGTTGTTTAAAGAAAGGCATGATTTCAGTTAAATAGCATTTTTTTAGTTTGCTCAAACCCCTTTCCCTTCGCTTATCCCAAGGGTGTGATCTTTTTCTTACAAGTTTTCTCAAAATCAACAAATAATTGAAAGATAACATATTGACTGATTAAGGTCTTGCTTTTAGTGGCAATAGTTCTAGGAACTAAATGCATTGGTGTATTAGGAGGATACACAGTCGCTGAAGGCATTTTTCTAAGGGGAGGGTTTGTTACAACAAGATTCTCTGCTTTTTGCTTATCCATATCTTTCTTCCAAAATATATGTTCTGGGGTTAATTGAGTTTGAGGCTTAAACATGTTAAGGGAGATCCAATTTTCCTTAGTGTAATCATGAGGTTTGATAGTTATGTTTTTCTCTTTACATGTAGGATTGTTGAGTTTCTTATCCATTTTCTCCCTAGTGATTTCATCTGATTTCTTATCTTCCTCAGTGCACTCAGCGCAACTAGGTTTCTGCCTAGGCTTAAGGATTTCATTACCATCATAAATTACCTTATGAGCAGTTCTAGCCTTTTTAATGACCCCTGGATTTGGTTCCTCAACAAGAGGAATGCTATGCTTATCGCTTAAGACTCTATGCTTAGTGATCAAGTGAGCAATCAAATGGTATTCCTTGTACGCACAACTTATTTTCAAGCTTGTTTTTCAAAGTTTTTAGATTGGAAAAATCATTCAAAAGTTTTGATTCCTTAGCATTGAATTCTTGCTTAAGCATTTTCACATTTTCTTGAAGTTCTTGTTTTTGCTTAGCAGCTTTAGAAAGCTTTTCTTGTAAGGAGTTTAACTCTTGTTTTAATACTTCTTCTCTAAAATTACTTTTTCTAATAATTGCACGCATTTGGTCATCCATTTCCTGCTCACGGCTAGTTAACTCAAATTTAGCACGTTGTTCATAAATAGCAACTTGTTCTTTATAGGTATTCGCCTCGAGACAACTGAAACATCGAGGGCACATGCAGTGTATTCATCAAAACATAGTCATCATTGATCGGAAGATGCATTACTTGGTACAACCTCACTTTCACTTTGCTTCACATATTGATCATATGGGACAATATTGCTATTACCCACATCATCAATATCTGATTCATAAGTTTCAAGAGATTGTACTTCATTGTGCATTTTTCGCTCATCAACATCATCATATAGTTTTAATACCTCTGAAATGATTTTGTCTTTGGATGGATTAGCCTGTTATGGTGGAGAGACCTTTGGAGAGACCATAGGTGAGATGCTAGCCATGAAGATTGTTTGAGCAGTAGGTTCATCATCGACATCAGAGTCAAATGCATCACAGTCAGCTACTTGAAAGGCATTTTGATGATTATGACCTATCTCCTGAATTGGTTGTTCATCAACATCATCATCATAGGTTCGGGCATTTCCCTCAGCAAGAAACAACAATTCCTCTTCATCCAAAGTTGCTCCACTATCCTGAGCTTGCACAAGCAACATCTTGTCTCTGAAGTATTCGGCATTCTGTGGACGTTTTGGAGATGTGCAGTTCCTTGCAATGTGTCCCTCACCACCACATTTGTAGCACTTAATTGGCTTTGCTTGACCTTGATTGACATTTCTTCCTTGATTCTGATTAGCCACAAATCCTCTACCAGCTCCACCTCTTCCTTGTTCATACCGCTTTGTTGAACTGGTTGCACCATAACCCTCCCATCTCTGATCATAAAATGATTGTGAAGATTGGATGCAGTTCTGATTTCATTGTTAGTGTGAAGACTGTTAGTATGAGGTGTAAGGGTCAAATTCTGTTTAACCATAAGAGCCAGTTGATTGATGAAATGTCCCACGGCAGCATCAACATCTGCTTGCTTGAATCTCGGATCAGGAATGAGTTTGTGATTACCATCTCCCGTGGGTATGACTTGAGAAGCTTTGGTGGTAATTCCAACATTGGTGTAGAAAGCAGTTGAGTCATTTGATGATTTTGTTTCTCCCTGGTTGGTTTTGAACTGATCAAGAATCCTTTTTTCAAACATGGCGTATCTCTCATTTTGAAGAAGGAAGGCATACAGTTGCTCATAGTTTGTATTCTTCAATACTTTGGTTAGCTTCACAGATGTGACAAACTTGTGCCATTCGGGATTCATGTTGTTCACAAACTTTGAGTTTAGTTGAATATTTGGCATAGTCATCTTGATGTTCCTCATGTCATTCACAAGCTTATGAAATCTCACGTAGTACTCATAGACACTCTCATCCGGTTTCATCTTGAAGTGCTCAAACTCATCATACAGGTTGTGATTCTCTGCCTTCCTTGGTTAATTCGTAACCCGAGAGAAGCATCTTGACATTATCCCAAACCGCCTTGGCTTCAGTTGTGGTTGATAAGCTTGTAGATATCTTTTGGAAGACCTTGAAGTATAATGTTAGAGGCCCCGATATCGAGATCGAATCTCTTTTCTCCTTATCATTGAGCTCATCATACGCCTTTGGTCCGTCTATTCCATAGATCATTGTTCCATCCGCAATGTATCAATTAAGTCTCTTGTAGTCTCAATCGATATGGTCCTTCATCAATAGATTTGAGAATGTTGACCCCATTTTCCTTTCCAAGACAAGACAATCGATTCGTTGAGCCCAAGAGTCGTAGTCGATTCACAAGCATGGGTGGACGATTATCTCAACCACTGCTTGAACATCCTCGGCAAAGTGGAGATAATTGTAGGTATGTTGGTAGACATGTTTAAAGATTACACGGATTTTATAACTCTATGATTAAACCGAAAATAGATTCTTTCATGGATTTTACTAAATCAAGAGAAACCAGACATAAACAAAATTCAACCAAGTCGCTAAGAAACCTTGAACCAAGTGGCTAAGTTCCAAGTCGCTACGAATTTTGACAGCAATTCACCAAGCACCAAGTCGCTAAGTCGTCAAGTCGCTAAATAGCAACTTGCTAAGGTCCAAGTCGCTAAGAAACTTAAGTACAAGTCGCTAACAAAAATGAAAGCAAGTCGCTACCTTCACCAAGTCGCTACCCGTAGTGGAGAATCCACTAAGTGTACTGTTTGTCGGCTTGTCTCAAAAGACAAGTCGCTAGGATCAAGTCACTACCAAAAAGCACTACAACTCGCTACATTTTACTGAAGCAAGTCGCTAAGATGAAATTCACTACGAGAACCAAGTCGCTACCAAGAAAAACTTCAAAAACACACTTTTCAATCCAAAACAAGCTCAACTACGTTGATTCAAGCTTACCAAATCAAAACCCAAGCACATACAATGATTCTAAACACAAAAGTACACCCAAAATTCAAACTTCAACACTAAAATGAACCAATGATGCAAAACCACTAAACTTTTTCAAACTCAAAACCATCTAAAACCACTATAAATCCAAGGATATGTAAGATATGATCAAACCATGGCTCTTGATACCATTTGTAACATATTGATTTCACAAACACACTATATCATAACCACAAGTAGGCGATAATATGGTTTTAGAGAGAAAGTTAGAGGTTGGGAACTTTAGTGAGAGAAAGAAAATCTTATTATGAGCTCCAACTCTACCTGGGAGGTAGAGTATTTATAGTTCTTATATAAAACGCCACCTACGGGTCGTGGATCGCATACAGTGGGTAAAGACCCGTCTGTCCCTCCACGGTGTTACAAACTAAATACTACTTAACTTATAATAATCTACGACTACGAGCTTTCTAACGATTACATATTCTTAAGGTGACCGACTCTTTAATAACTGGATTTACTAAATCCTAACATTTTAGAACGACTAAGTGTTATTAGTAGTCATTTAAGAACATATTTGTGTAATCTCCGTATTCTCCTTCGTTTTTCCCTTTTGATGTTGGTAAAGGTTTAGGTTATTTATGTTTTCACTGCCGCTATCCTGTCGATGCGTCGCCATGGGAACAAACTTCTCCAGACTTTTGTTTTTAAGAATGTTTGACTTTGGAGAACTGCGATTATTGCTTTTGCTTTTATTGTGTCTTCCTTTTTTACTTCGCGTATTTATAGCGAAGTTTTTACCATTTTCCATGCGATGACATTTGTCTTTTTCTACCAGCTGGTAGGTTATTACATGCCTAGGCTCGTAGCCTGGGTGTATATTTCTGCTTTATTTGACATGATATTCCTTGGGAAGGAACGCGTATTTGTACTTGCATTTCTTCCTTTCTAGTTATCTGGATAAGGTTTATCCTTTTACCTCCGCACTTGCCTTTTTTGTTATCTATTATCTCCCTTTTCATGACTTGTCTTTCTTTTTTTTATATCCCGTTCACCATGACTTCTTGTGCACTTCTCTGGTGTGTTATCCCTTCCAGAGCTAACTTTTTACAGGTTACGGATTTCTTTGTTTTTCAATTCTCTGGAAGCTGTTTCCGCACTGTGTTTTTCTATTCTCTGGGAGCTGTTTCCGCACTGTGTTTTTCCTTCGCATTCCTAGTATGTTTTCGTCCTTGCTACATATATATTTTTATTTTATTTTATTTTTATTTAACTTTTTTGCGTGCCATTCCGTTTATTCTTGCTATTCATCAGCCTCTACCATCGACTCTTTTCCTTTTGCTTCTCTTTGCTTCTTCAAATGCAAACATTCTTCCGTGGTATGCCTTGCTTTCCCATGGAATTCGCAGAACTTTCCATAGACCATCCCTTTGATCACCGTTCTTGAGGGCGGGCCTGGGACCTGGCTCTTCTTGTCGCTGGTATCTCCTCGGGTGGCCTTATCAGTCTACGGAAAACTTGTTGCCTTTCCTCGGCTCTTGATTTATTTTTATTCTCTTTCCTAAAATATTGTCGATGCTTGACTGTTGCTTGTTCCTTTGGTCTTTGTATCCATGGTCTTTTCCTATCACGTATTCCCACATCTGCTTCTCCTCTAAGAAAGGAAGTAGTTATGTTCATTACCTCTGCCATTGACTTGGATCAGATCGATAGCCGCTTAATCGCCTCGGGTCAAGAATCGCGTGCATAAATCCCGAGACCTTCATAATTTATGGGGCTCCTTTTACGTTCCTTGTCTCTTCCTTGAATCGTTGTACGAAATCTTCTGTTAGTTACCCATCCTTTTGCTTGATGTGATGAATCTCCACAGGATCTTTGATGCATTTCTTTTGTTGCAGGAAGTTGTTCAAGAAAACCTCTCTTAGCTCGTCGTAGCCATCTATTGATTCGGGTGGAAGGTCATCAAACCAGACCCTAGCGGATCCAGTGAGCGTGGAGTTGAACATGTGACACCATGTTGGCATGGCCCATCGTTCCACCTTTGCTGCTGCTTGGAAGATTTTTAGCTGATCCTTAGGGTCTCCGCTTCCATCGTATGTTTTCACGTTGGTTAGCATCCGCGTTTTCCCAGGCATTTCGAAGTAGCGGATACGTGGGGTGAACGGATCGGTTTCCTTGCAGACCCAGGGTCTGGCCAGGTTGCAGCCATAATCATTTGGCTTCCGCTTTTTGACTTCGGATCCTCGGCCTTTACTTTCGTGAGATCCATCATCTAAATGGTTATTCGCCTTCCGCGACCGAGTTTTTTCGGTTTCATGACTTCTCATCCCTGATCCTGTCGGCCACGGTTAAGAACCCTTGCGGTTGCTCCTCTCTTTCTTTCCGGTACCATCGAGTACTTGTTGCCTGCGGTCTTTAGGACGAGTGGAAACACTTCCCTTCCTATCTCCGAGTCGGTGGAACACACTTTGGCTCAATCTTTTGAACACAATTTCCCTTACGTCCTCCTTCCTTTTGGGTGACCTGGATCGGGTATGACCTTGGCTGCCGTTATTTTGCGTGTTCCTCCGCTTTGCTATCTCAAGCTGTTTTTGCAGGTCTTCACTTGACGTTTTCGATCTGTGGTGATGCTGGGTTTCATGATAATCTTTCCGGATTTCTGCTACCTTGGCTCTTTCTTCACGTTTTTTAGCTTTCTCGGTCACAATAGGCCAGATCTTGTCGAAATGCTTATCACAATATCTCCGGAGGGTTTCGTCGGACACAGGTCCCTCCGGGTCCGTCGAGGTCGTTGATCTCTCTTTCAACCGCATCTCATAACGTGGACATGAAAGCAGGAGTTGGTCCAAATCTGGTGCTCATGGTGAGTATTTTCTGGAACTCAGTTGTGTATCGAGTCCCACGGATGGCGCCAACTTGTTAGTACAATTTGTGCGATGGGCTATAGAAAGTATGGACGTAGCTTACTGGACTGGGCCGGCAAGCTTTCGGTAGGATGATCTTGCACTAATTCAAGTAGTTTGGATGAGATCCCTGCACAAGAAAGGTAAATCGTTAGTCTTACCGTGGGGACGGACCCCACAATTAGACTCCGGCGTGAGAGTAAGTATACATTCTTGAGAGAGAAAGTTGTTGTACCTTGTATGGGGATTAGAGCCCCTTTTATAGGCGAGGTTTGCCGCTGGGGCTTCCTGAATTATCGCATATAGTGGTTAGTTGTCGGGCCGGACCCTTGATGACAAGGGTTCCGTGTTATTCATGCGAACGCGACGTGAGGCCTAACGGTTGAAGGTTCCACCTGCTATGCATCTTGCTCGCATTCCAAGGCTCGGGTCGTAGCCAACTTAGTCATTGGGCTTCTTGTTGCCTGTGGTCTATGGTTATTGGACCCGAGTCCGAGATTTGCGATCATTGGGCTCGAGCCTAGAATGGCCGTAGAGTATGTTTTGGGCTTAATAGGCCTGTTATACATACTATACGTCATCACTTGTGATTTCACTGGTTGGTTTGTTCTTCATGTTACCTCACTTGCCACCTCATCTGCTACACCTATCTTGATGCCTTCTTCCCTTTTCCCTTGACTTGGTTCTCTTTTGGACATGTACAAGCTCTCCTATTATGGCCTTTTCCACCACAGTTACCACAAGAGACTGTATTGCCCTTCTTTGACAACTTACCATCCTTCACCATCATCTTCATAACTTTTCAACCCTCTCATTGTTCACTATTCTCCTCTTCCTTGGTCTACCAACATGGTAGGTAGGGCACTAACAAGCTAGGGATATGACATTTGGCCAAAATGTGCTACCACTAACATGTTCAACCTTATATTGATACATCTCCTTCAAATCCCAAATTTTTTCTTTTTCCATCCCTGTAACCAGCTTTCAGTGCACCAATACAAACATACTTCCTTTTGAAAAGGGAGGTGATACTTACATCACATTTTTTTTCACCCCAATATCACATCATTAATGCACAAGTTACAACATGATATATGCATAGATGTGGTATGTGCATAAAAAAATGTTATGTAAGTATCACTTCCTTTTTGAAAACCCTTGAATTTAGGGTTAGATCATTGCTTGTTTCAACTTGAATCTTCACGGTTGTGTCCTTATATTTTTTCCATCAACTCCATCACATAATCCCTAAGCATGGCATATTGTTGATGATGGCCACCTCTCATTTGCTTCATTGCTATTTCTTTTGCTTTGTATGCCTTCATCTTTGAGATGTTGATCTGAAATTTCTTATGGAATTGATCTTGTAGAGCTTTGGTTGGGATCTGTGGGTTTAAAAGGGCAACCTCCTTTGATAGAAATCTTTATGTTGCAACCTTAATATCCCTTGTTTGGATGCATTTGTGGACAACAATCAATGTTTTGACAGTCTAAGACACATCCTCCCCAAGCTCTGGGATGTATAGGGTCCATGGGCATATGGGATTGTCACGCTTCACTTTTACTCCCTTAACCTTTACACCCTTGCCTTTCTTGCCCTTAAAGGTTTTAGATGTTCCAACTTTGCCCTTTAGGTTTAAACTGGATGGAATGTCAGCTGATCTTGTAGGGGATGAGATGACTTCCTCATGTCCACGTTTCCCCTTCACATAACCCACAATAATGCCATAACAATTGGCTCTCACCCTTTCCTTATCACACTTCAACACCTTAATATCTCTCCTAGACTCTATAGCTAACACCCTTACCCTATCAGTAGCTTGCTTTCTTGTTCCAAACTCTTGGGTAACTCTAATTTATCCCTTTCCATTGTATTCTTTTCTAATTTGTTTCAACTTGTTGTTTCTCTTGGTTACATTCTGGTCATCACCACCATCTTCACCGCTATCAAAATCATCAAAGTCAATAGCATCCACACCACAATCCTTCCCCATATTACCAGTTTGTATCCTAACATGGTTAATGTGGGCATCAACTTTAAAATGAAAGTCATTATGGTTCACGCAATGGAATCTCATTCTCTTCATTATGAGAATCACTTTCATCACAACCATTCTCAAGTTCTGCTTCCACAGTCTCCTCCACAACATCATATTCCCTTTCAACAACCTCTTCGTCAACATCTTGATCATTATTGCCAAAAACCACATCCTCATTTCCTTGTTGTAACTCATCAAACATGTCTGCATAGTCTTCATCATCATCCATACAATTGTATGGATCATGTTCCTATTCAAATGGAATGTCTTGTTGGAAAAAGTGACCATCTAATTCCATAAATGTATCTTTCTCAGCTTATTGACCGCTTACACTTGCATTATGTATATATCTTGCCTGAGCTTCTCTATAACCTTGTCTAAACTTGCATTTAAGTCACTCATCACCTCTTATTGACTAAATTTTTCTTGGCTACCTTTCTTCTTTTCTATATCACCACCATACTCCAATTCAGTATCTATTTCATCCAACATTTTGCTATAACTAAATGCATCAGGCAGAACTTCATCCTTATCATTACACCCTTCAAACAATGGAGCTGCTTTACTTGTTGAAGCTTGAGTTTCAGTCTCAACATCATTTCCATCCTTCCCAGCTTCAGTTGAATCATGCCATTGTATCAACATTAATTTCCCCCTTGCCACTATCACTAGCAACCTCTTTCCAGCAGCTTTATTAACCTCATTATCCTCCAAAATTTCATCAATAACCACACCCCTACCCTGACTCAACACAACGTCCATCATGTACTTTTCAACTGATGAAACACCATTTTCAATGTACACATCAATTTCTCTATATCTAGGAACATACTTTAACATACTAATCACATCTTTCTCAGACATTAATGGTACCAAACCTTCATCCAAGGACTACCCATGTATCCTAAAATAAGTGAACAAAATCCTTCAATCTTTGTAACCTAAATACTATAACATTGCATCAAACTCGTTCATAGAAAAGTGGTCACAATCAACTAAGGCATACCTATCTATTTCCCCAAAATGATATGTTCTTTCTGGTGGTAAGGTAAAATCACCATTGTGATGCATTTTCAGCGTAAACAGGTGGTGATATGATTATGTGTCAAAACATAAAACATCACCAAACACGAAAAAAAAAAAAAAAAAAAAAAAAAAAACTCATCTTCATAACTACAACGTAAACTCGTTTTTACACATACTAGGCATGCTCATAACATGATATTGGACAAAAAAATAAATAAATAAAAGGAAACGAAGCTTGCCATAAACGAGCCCTAAATCACGAATAGGGGTACTGTGTGCTCGATTTTGCCCTAATCTAAGTGAAACCATTTCTTGATCTTGTGGTTTTAAAATTTTAGGGAAGAAAGTGAAATCCAATACTAAGATCAAAATGAAATGATGAGTTTCTTGGGTTTTGTGATGGTTGGGAGGTGAGATATGTGGGCGGGAATGGTAAAATGACAAAACGGCCCTTACGTGTGAGGCACATGCTGGCACTTAACAAGCAAAAATAATGGGTGTTAGCAATAATGAATGGGTTGTAACAAAAAGTCCACTTTAGAGACATTTGCTAAAAAAGAACTTGTTAGGAGTGGCCAGCGTGCAAAAAAATGATACTTTAGGGACGAAATTTGTAGGCTACCATTTCTTTTAATTGAAAGTCTCTCATTGGGTATTATATTTAACAGAACTTTGTCATTACGGTAATTTTGTGATCATTTTGTTGGTGATTTTGGCGGCGGGAAACAAGGCAAATCATCCGTCACTTCTTTCCCAGCGGCAAACATAACAAAATTGATTCATAGCGGCAAGTTATCCCCGGTGGCAAAGTGTATGTTTGTTGTTTTTATTTAAATAAAAGTTGTGAAATTTTGAAAAAAAGAACTTTTTAGACAAGTCAAGGGGAAAGGAGGAAACTACGCCGAGGTGGACCTCATGGACATATTACAAAAAGGTGACCACACCCTTCGCCGTTAGTGGTATAAAACTACTAGCCTATAAACCCGTGGTAAATCACGGGTAGCTTATAAAAGAGTAAAAAAAGTTAACAATAACGACATTTGCATAACAGTTTGAAGGATATGTAGAATATTTGAAAAGATCAAAGAAACAATTTAAAAAATAATAATAATAAAAAAAAAAAAAAAAAAAAAAAAAAAAAAACTTCGATATAAGTATCTAATACATTAAACAAAAAGTTTGCATTGGTCGGCCGAAATAAATATGGTTTTTTGAAAAACGATGGCTAGATAAAAAATAGCTAGAACTTCATGATAAACAATGTTCAAAGTGTTATTTGACGTAGCTCATTACGGAGTACTAAATATATCCAAAGCTTTTATGCTTTAGACATAGCTAATTAATAATTTTCTGATGTATTATTTAGATATTGTAGATTAGATAACAAAAGTCAAAATATTAACATGGTAATAGCACTACATATAAACGGTTCCAATATTCAAAATAACATATCTAGAGATGCTAAAGTCACAACCAACCGAACTCACCTCCTACTAACAAATCTTATTCCAAAAGGGAATCAAATTGTGAATTGACATAGAAGAGGAATTACTTATGTGATATGGGTGGAATATTTGCTAAATATCTTACACAAAAATAACCTCTCTTCCAATCACTACGTCTACACTTTCCTATACAAGTTATCATGCTACAAAAACAATAACCGCGAACTCCGCAATATATCTATACGTTCCGACTTGATACAAACCTTGGGTAGTTTCAACTTTTCAGTTGACGCTTACTATCCGACCTTCTTGTTATCAACCACTGCGTTTAGCATTTTATTACAGTAAGTTGCAGAAATACTCATGTTTGAACTCGTTCTAATCTCAAAAACCTACATAGCAACATGCATTAAGTACTTGTAGCATTAGCATGTGACTTGTAATAGAACCATTTGCATATGAAAGATACAAAAGAGAGGTGAAGATTAATCAAGTTCAACAGAAGAAAAACTTGTATACTCATGGTGACTTTAAACATCTTACATCTTCATTGACATCCAAATCTCACACTTTTCAATGCCCATTATAATGTCGTTAATCATATTGATAACATAGAGGATGGCTATATGTTATATATTTTTTGAGGTAAAATTTTGATTGAACAAAGAAAATCATTTTTTTGTATTACATTTTGGTCTACCCTCAAAATAATGATGATAAAAAATATCACATAAAATGCAACTACATGATAAAGTATAATTGCCATTCAACCAACACATTAATGGACACATGCTTGAAATACTTTTCTCATAAAGCCAAAAACAATGTATACTCTTTGGAATTACCTTCATAGGAATGGATCAATAGGTTTAGTATTATCCATGGGAAGTGTTCATAATCTCTTAAATTGTTTAAAGAAAGATAATTGTTAATTACAAAGTTTATATAAGGAATTCATATTTGCTTTTCTTTATGTGATAAGAAATCCCAAACAGACCCCTAACCCACTGTATAAGTGGTTTCGATAAGCAATCACAAGTAGCCCCATAAAATCAGTTTCAATAAGCACACTAAAGGTTTGTCTAATGGCTAATCCCAAACAACTTTCAGCAATCCTATTCTCAAAAATTAAAGTATAACCAAAATAGACATGGTTCTACGTATCACAGTCTCACAAACTAACACCCAACATGTGTGTGTATCTATATAGGTGCAACATGTAATCTATTACATTTAACCAGCAAATCTTTGCACTTCTTTCCATTCATATACACATAACATCTCTATATTAAAATTAGTAACCACAATCAAGATGTTATGAAGTGAAGTGACCTTTGTCTTACTTGTAGAGTGATGGATGAGTGAAAGATGCAGTTATATCTTTCAAATTGACTTTTAAAATGCTATTTTTGATCTGAAAAACAGAGATGCCCGTAATAGGATAATCTAAAAAAGAGACAACATGATTGTACTCACGAAAATGAAAGTAAAGGTTAAGAACAATACCTCAAGTTTCCATTAAGGATTAGCAGCCTCTAAACTCACAGATTTGGTTGAAGTCAAAAGTCAAAATTTCATGAAAGGAACATCATGATTCTCTCTGTTTATAATTTGTCACATTAAACAGAAAATGATTATGTGAGGAAACATTTCATAGGATAAACTCCTTCACAAGTTTAAATTAAATAGCCTAAGGAGGTGTTTGTTTCGGCTTATATAACATAAGCCGTGTTCGGCTTATATAACATAAGCCACAGTTTTTTGGCTTATTTTGACACTTACAGGCTTATATAACATTATCATTGTTATATAAGCCCATAAGTGTCAAAATAAGTCACAAAATTGTGGCTTATGTTATATAACCCGAACATATATAAGCCATAAGCCGACTATATACGCCAAAACAAACACCCCATAAGTGAATCATTTAGTTTAAGAAACAAAACCTTTTCATGATAGTAAAACAGGATTTGAAATTCTTTGAAAGTTCTTTAAGACATTTCGTCGAACACCTTACATGCACTCCTTAAATAACATAAATCCTCATCTGTCAATGTGGTATCAAATCCCTTTCAAATATAACATATGAATATAGATCTTAAAAATAATGCAAAAATTGTAGCAATTGTTTCAAAAGAAAAAAAAACCAATTAAGCAAAAAGAGATATGGATGTAACTCGAATGAACAAAACCAAACCTGGGTTAGCACAAAGAGACATCTTAAAATTAATCTAAAATTGGATTCATGTCGACATACCTTCAAATCAACCTGTCAAAACTTAGCACTTGTAAAATAAATTATGCACTTGTAACTGTGTCATAAAAACATTAGAATAAAAAGAATGTCATAGAGATGAATGATGAAAATTCACAATTAGACAGATTGTTGATATGTAAAATCAATTGAATTTTGAACTCCTAAGAGTTTTCCTAAACTGATAGCTTAAATTACGGAAGAAGTTTGGGTGAAATAAGGATATTTGGCTGACGTGGCTTTTTTGACGTGGCATTTGTGACGTGGCTGTGTATCCAGCTGGATTAAGTGATGTGTGAAATTTCAAAAAAACTTTTGTTTATTATATATATAGATTGGTATACAAGGTAATTTCTAGATGCAAATGACCACGTCAAACATGTTCGACTACACAAAGAGACACGAATGACGCACACTCTAGAAAGTTGTATGTTAGTTGTCTTTAAAACTTAGTGACCAATGTAACACATAAGAGCACAAGGTGTCATAACAAGGCTCAACTTCAGCTGTCGCTACCACCTCGGCCACATCAAGATCCCATTTTTCCACAACTAACCACAACAAACCCTCCTCACTCATAACAAACCTCAACCTCTTCATTCGTACCACCACTACCACTTTATTTTTTTTATTCAATTTTCCAAATAAACTAAATTTATTTCATTAATAATTAAAATACATTAACAACACAATATATCAATTTTGAGCAAAAAGAATTATTCCAAATTCTAAAAGTAATTGATATCTCACGTTCAAATTACTAAAGTGAATTTTGGATATATAGCAAGCCCAACACCAATCTTATATAAACTTACTTCTAAGCCCAAAAACCTTTAGAAAAGTGACACAACCCAAATTAAGATTACCCGGTTCTAGCCCAACAATGATCCAACTTTTCTGCTATATAATACCACTTACTAAAACACACTTAAACCTAATCTCAAAGATATGACGCAGTCACAAAAAATCATCTCACTTCACTAGATCTAAAATGTTACTCCCTTTTGTGTATATTCATATTTTTTTAAAAAACTAAATACATCCATTTGGTTTGTGGTTTGTGGTTGTGTCAGACGTTCAAGCTCGTCGTGGTGACGATGAAGGGCTCGACGGCGAGCTACGGCGAGCTCTTCCGGTGTGGCGGCGAGCCACGACGAAAGGACACGTTGGACGGCGAGTTTGGATGGCGAGCCCACACCTTGTGCTCTAACAACTTAAGAGCAACATCATGACATGGCCGTCTTTATTGCATTTCTGGGCAGTCTTTAACCGTGTGTAGAATTCAGTATAACAACAAAAACAATACTAAAATATAAAAGTAAAAGAACATTTTAAAAAGATACAATAACATAATATTTAAAAAGTACTTCTATGCAACTTATGGATAAATCTGTAGCCAGTTTTATTGAATATATACACATATTATATTTTTGAAGGTTCACGGATTGGGTAATATCCACAGTAACTAAAAATCGAAACCGAATCGAACCGAAAATAACTAAACCGAATTCATAACCGAACCGAATTGGTCAAAACCGAACAGGAACCGAACTAAATATTTGGTTATCGGTTTGGATATGGTTTTGGCAATGAAAATCGAAAACCGAACCGAAAACCGAATTCATATAAAATATATATTTTTTCTATGTATATATATGAAAAAAATCACTAAAACTCTTTTTTAGTATAAATATAACATGATTTAAGTTTGAAAAAAATATTTTGTGCTAAAAATATATATAATTAAATAAAAAATAATTAAAATTATATAATTCTGGTTATTTGGTTCGGTTTTGATTATAGAGTTCTTTTCGGTTATTCGATTCGATTTCGGTTGAATTAAATTTAAATTCGGTTCGGTTCGGTTTTCGGTTATACCAAAAAAAAAATTAACCGAACTAACCGAACCTAATAAACCGAATAACCCGATAACCGAACCGATGACACCTTACACCACACACAGCCTCGTATACTACTATTTTGCATTTTGAAACACAACTTAACTCCTGTAAGCCCAGTGGAAAAAGCATTTGGGCTAACCAGCCCACACAACCAAAACATTTCCGAAACCCTAACCAGTAACCACACACCCAAAACCCTATAAAAAACACGAAACATGATCCTCATAAGACATAAAACACACAGCGAAAATGCAGATATTCGTGAAAACCCTAACAGGGAAAACCATAACCCTTGAAGTTGAAAGCAGTGATACTATTGACAATGTGAAAGCCAAGATTCAGGACAAGGAAGGGATTCCTCCAGATCAGCAGAGGTTGATCTTTGCTGGAAAACAGCTTGAAGATGGAAGGACTCTTGCTGATTACAACATCCAGAAAGGTCTCTTTTATTTTAATGGTTTTTTATATATGGGTTGTTTTCAATTTATGTTTTAGTGTTTTGTATGTTTTTGTGAATTTTGATTATAGAATTGTGGTGGGGTGTTTAAGAGTTTTTTAGACATGATTATTCAAATTAAGTGGTTAAAAAGATGCTTGATTTATTTTTAGCTATCGCGTAGAAAATGAGAATGAAACTTGTTAGATTTTTTTTTTTTTGAAATGGACTAAAAGAATAAAATGTTTTTGGGGCAAAATGAGCTGGTTGGTTGGGTCACGGGTTTTAGCGGGTTTCAGGTCTAATTGGGTCCGAGACCGGTCATTTGGGAGTACATTTTTCATTGATTTGCATTATAACCAAAATTGTTATACAATTGTGCAGTTTAGTATGACCATTTTCACTTTTTACTATGACCCAACAAGACTCATCCTACAATTAGAGGTGGCAAAATGTGCCCAAAAGTAAAAAAAAAATGGGCTAAATGAGCAAATTTTTAAAAGATTTGGTCACATTTAGCCCTCCTTTTTTTTAAATGGGCACATATAGCCCATTGAAAACTAAAATGGGCACTAACAGGCACTTTTTTTTCCTCAATTGTAGAACATTATGATTGTTTTAAAGAATTTTTTTTATATATAATATATTTAAGTTTTTTAATATAAATAAGATATTTTAGGTATTTTATCAAGCGATTTGTATAACATGTGCCCGTTTAAGCCCGTGCCTATTCTAGCCCGAGCCCCGTTTTAGCCCGTGCCCGCCCGCCCGTCCGTTTTGCCACCTCTACCGCTACAATAAATAATTTGACCCATAACAGGTCTAAAATTGCCACCTATAATGCGAGTAGATGTATAGCTTGGTCTAATGAATGTAGAATGCAGTGATATTATAATGATGTATGACAGAGTTCGCAAAATGTTACGAGTAGATGAAATGTGATATTATTATGAGTTGATGGTACACATATGATGATTTTAAATTACGTGGAGTTTGTGTTTATTGATTGCAATGATGTTTATTAGTTTTCAAGACTGGTTTTGATTATGTGTTTATGGTTCAGAATCAACTCTGCATTTGGTGTTGAGGCTAAGGGGAGGGATCATTGAACCTTCGTTGATGGCATTGGCTAGGAAGTACAATCAAGACAAGACTATTTGCCGCAAGTAAGTTTTTTTATTATTATTATTATAGTTAACCGCACTTACTCATATATTGTGATAAAGATTTTTGTTTCTTTGGGTTCAATTACAAAAATGCGTATGTGCTCCTTTCTTGATTAGACCTTGATTTCTTTTTTTATGTTTTTTCCCTGTCGTAACATGAATTTTATCAGTTGTAACTACAATAATTTCATTCTTTATGCGTAATTTGTTCAGGTGCTATGCTCGCCTTCACCCAAGGGCAGTTAACTGCAGGAAGAAGAAGTGTGGCCACAGCAACCAGGTTCATATCTAAACTTATCTTTTTACAGCACATATATCTGAAAAATACATAAAGTTAAAAACCATTGTACCATGTGGTACATGGATTTGTGTTTTACAACTAATTATAATATGAAATAATTTGAATCAGATAATAACTAGTATGATAGTGTTTCTTTGTGAAGAAGGGAGTGTTTTGTGTTGTATGATTAATCATTCAAATTAAATTATCAGCCAGGGGTATATAGATTACTTCGTATTTTTTTATTTCAACTTTAACTAATTAGAAGCAGAGGTGTAAACAAATCTACCTTGGCTTATTTTGTTAAGAGAAGCTTGAGCTTGGGTGTTTTTTGAGTTTTATTTGTGAAGCTTGACTCGGCTCGCTTAACTAGTATATTTATTTTTTACCTTTCAAATACCTAGAAGTAAATTTTTGTAAGGATGGAATCTCAATTCATGTATTTTCCGGAGAAGAACCTTGTACAACAACAATGTACATCGATTGATTATTTATCTAACTATGCAATATCTAATTGGGAATATAATCTCTACATCATTCTGCACATATCATACGTGTAGCAAAACGATACAGGGGTGTTGTTTAAAATGCAGGGGCTGGTTATTTAAAGTGCAAGGGTTAAAATAAAACATCTTTTATAATAAGTGCATTTGCTGTACTTGTGTGCAGTAAAAATGCACAAAAGCTTGTTTAGGCTTGTTAGCCTAATCAAGTTCGATATCTAAAACTCGGGCTTGTGTATAACAAGCTTTAGAATAAGCTCGAGCTTGAGCTGCCAACGAGCAGCTCGGCTTGTTAACACCCCGTATTAAATGTAACCAGGGACTCGCTTAAGCATCAACACTTTAAACTACTCACTGCAACTGGTGGCGAATAACTAGTTCATAAACGCAAAATTCAAACACCTAATAATTTCTTTTATCTATCATTATATCTTGTTATGCTACATCAGTTAACTTGCTTTCATTTTATTTGTTTTGCAGTTGAGGCCCAAGAAGAAGATCAAGTGAGCGCTTGTTGAGTGTTTTGGGTGTTGGATTCAGAAGTATCTGCATTTGTTTTCTAGTTTGTTTTGAACTCGTACTAAAGTAAACTATATCATTTTTGCTTTGTTGCAGGAATGATTATTTTACTTTAAATCTTCCTAGACATTTTAAATCTAATGTATTTCTTGTTACTTGGTTAAATCTCTGTTCTTATTTTTATTTTATTTTTATTTTACACTTAATGTTGGGTCATTTGAGTTAGATGGCTGGATGGCCATTTATGATGAGGCTTGTGCTTCAGTTACTTTGCAAGTTTAATGGTCTTTGATAATGAGATATTAGTTATAAATTGTGCGCTCAACCTGCAAAATAAGTCGAATAACAAAAGTTTAAGCATGCAAAAGATTATAGGTCTGCGACCATCTTTCGGTATGTGAACCTTCTTTACAAAGTTTTGGTTAAGTTCCTAGTTTGTCAACTTAAGCATGCCTTGTTTCTTGATCAATAGGTAATTATTGATTTCTTTTTTGTGTAGTTTTGTTTTCAGGTTGCTTTTGTGTAGGTTTTGCTCCATTATATAAATGTTTTGCTCTTCATCTTGTTACCTAAACAATTGTGATGAGAAGTTTCCACATGGTTTGTCGGTTTATACGGTTTGTATGTAGCTTGTAAACGGTATAATTTTGCAGCCAGAAATTATAAACATGCGAAAACGTAAGAAAAGGACAAAAACGTAAGAAAATGGACGCAAACGTAAGAAAATGGACGAGAACGTAAAAAAGGACGAAAACGTACATAAACAGATGAAAACGTAAAAAAAATGACAAAAACATAAGAAAACTGGACGATAACGTAAAAAAGGACAAAAGTGTAAAAATGGGCGAAAACATAAAAATAAATATGAAAACGTAAAAAAAAGGGATGAAAACGTAAATAAAACATATGAAACAACAAACGTAAGAAATTGGACGAGAACGTAAAAAAGGACGAAAACATAAATAAACAGATGAAAACATAAAAAAAAAAGAACAAAAACGTAAGAAAACTGGACGATAACGTAAAAAAGGACAAAAGTGTAAAAAAGGGGCGAAAACGTAAAAAAACGGATGAAAACGTAAATAAAACATACGAAACATTAAAAAAAAATGGACGAAACGTAAAAGAGATGTAAGATATTGAGAAATAGATTTAGGGTTTGTGAAATAAGATGTAAGAAGTGAAAGATAATGTTTGAAATTTAGAAGAGAAAAAAAGTCAATAAAACACTTATATATGCAAAAAAAACAAACAAAAATTTATGCGCTTTCGCTGACAAAAGAGGCAAAAAGAAAAAAAAAATACTTATTAGAAAAAAAACAAACGTACACCTAATTTCAACATTACTTATTTTTATTTATTTTTTTTTTTTTTTTGACAGCGATTTCAAACTTGTCGACCGCCTATGTTGTTGGCCCAATATGTGAACTTTCTGTGAGGAAGCCGTCTGCCTCCACAGAAGTTTCCTTCTTTGGAATGTGCTTAAACCCCGACTTTGAACCCCGATAGTCTAAAGCGGCGAATCCTCATTCAGAATATCAACAGGCGTGTGACCACAAGTGAGGGACTTAGGTGGGTCCCATCCCAGATTACCTCACTAGTGGCACCTTAACAACCCAAGATTACCACTAGGCCAATCGATGATACTTATTTTTATAAGTTTGTAAACTTTAAGCAAATGTGCTTTCTGCTTTATAGGCAGTGTAGATATAGATAAGTCGATAACGAACTAAATTCATTGTAACGACACCTAATTTCAACATTACTTATTTTTATAAGTTTGTAAGCTTTAAGCAAATGTGCTTTCTACTTTATAGGTAGTGTAGATATAGATAAGTCGATAACGAACTAAATTCATTGTCTAAAAGCTACCTCCAAAAACAACTTTAATTAATTAGCTACCAAATTAAAGATGCTGACTAACCAACATTATTTTTATTACCTAGCCACTATCCAAAAAGGAAAATGATATGGAGGCCTAAAATATGTGACTAATTGTGTGACTAATAGGTGTGGACAATAAATTATTGGTTTGTGAAGAAGTGGGTCCTCCTGCTGTCTCCAATAAGATGCTGACACATATGTTTAGGCATCTATTATTAGGCATATGAGTTAGTCATCCCAATCAATGCTCATCCAAAAAATAACAGCATGTGGTCAACCGTGTTTCATGCGAGCCATCTTCATAGACCATGCACTCAATGTTTCAACCGTGATGGTCTCAAACCCGTTGTTAAATACGTGCAAGTGTGCATTACGAGAAACAGCTAGTGTTGGATATACTCTTGACGTGATAATAGTCTTTCCTCCCTCCGCAAAGCTTTCCACAACTGAATGATCTATCAAACTCCTAAGCGAGAGCTTCTTTTCTGTTAAGTCGACATCTACAAAGCCTCCAAATGATGGTTTGTACTCATTTGGGTTCAAAGAGGAACTGCATTTTTTGGTTAAAACCTATATAAGTGCACATGTATTGTCTATATATTTATCGCCATATTTTTTACCTAATAAAACACATGGAGATAGGGAAAGAGCTTACGGAGTTGCATCAGAACACATGAGAACTTTGTGTTTGTTATCATCAGTCTTGAAAACTCGAAAGAAGACAGGGGTGTATTCTTCAAGCTTTTTTGAAGCTAAGGTCATGAGACCAAATGGTCCAAGCCCACCGTGTACAGTCGCACCTTTAACCTCACAAATGCTTTTGCCAAGATCATTTTGTGGGAACTCTGACCATTTTTCATCATACAGCTCTGCTTTTTCTAAACTCGAAAATGTAAAGGTAACATCTACATCTACCTGCACTCATATCATGTTGAATAAACACTCAATCAACTGTGTATACTCAACTTTATAGAATTACTTAGCGCACGTAAATACCTGAGATGCAGTGACTCCTTCGACTTCAATGAAATCACCTTTTTTAAGTTTTATGTTGTTTAACTCCACCTTTTTATGCCTTAATTTTTCCAATTCACTAATTGGCCATTGCAACAATCTGTTTCCGTTGGGGTCCAGCCAAACCATACGTGGAATCAGCTACGCAAAATACAGATTAGAGTAAGTTTAACATATACTAAGTGTAAAGAATGTGTCACATAGATGGGGAGCTATATATAAGTTACCTGGATTCCGGACCATCCCTTAGCAATATCTTCATTTGCAGTGCTCGACTCATTAGCCCAACCCCACACGATCCTCCTTCTTTGGACAGGATCATAGAATGACTTAGCGGCGAAAAAGTTCCCATAGTCATATCTTAATCCACCCCAACCATCTTCAGATGTATTATCTGGGATATATCTGTCTTTAATAAGGTCGTAACTCCCAAGTGTGTAATAATCATACCTAGTTACTTCAAGACTATTCTTAAGTACATATTTGACGCGGTTGCCTAATGCTGATGTGTCTAACCCTTCTATTCCTTCTCTTGCCACCGGGAAAAAGTCAGGACATTCCCACATACCAGTATCATTTTTAGAGTGAAACGGGTGCTTAGCCTTGATCCAAGTAACAAAATCCCGACTCCGATACAAATAAGCAACACCTCGATGCTTGTGCCTACTACCCACTAAAAGTTTCCAATGACCATTATTGTACCAAGCAGTTGTGGGATCACGAAAAGCTGAAACATTCTCACTTGTTGGCTTGAGAAAAGGATTGTCATCAGGTTTGATCCATTCTCGCAGGTAGGGGTCTGAGTAGTTGACAGGAATGGCATAGGCTTGGACTTGATAACCAGGTTTAGGTTTTGGGTCTACTATTCCTGTATACATAATCACTGGCTTATCACCTGGCAAAATTGTAGCAGATCCGGACCAACACCCATACTTATCATATGGTTTCGATGGTACGACTGCATGTTCAAGATGTATCCAGTTAACCATATCTTTCGACACTGAATGAGCCCAGACAATATTTCCCCATACAGCACCTTTGGGATTGTATTGATAGAACAAATGGTAGTATCCTTTGTAATACATTGGTGCTGTTCATATACCAAAGTAAAAGAATTAACACTACTTTGTTACATATATAACTTATCCCTATTAAAAA
This sequence comes from Chrysanthemum lavandulifolium, assembly GCA_022545495.1. Lineage (NCBI taxonomy): Eukaryota > Viridiplantae > Streptophyta > Magnoliopsida > Asterales > Asteraceae > Chrysanthemum > Chrysanthemum lavandulifolium. The sequence continues at coordinate 132,927,564 of CM040241.1, read as the reverse complement.
AGAACGAAATTTCGAAAAGAAGAACTTACCATTTGGATCTATGTTTGTTTGGTATAATTTGTTCCCACGTTGAATTCATGCAAAACAACGCATAGCCGGAAATGGTTAATTTAGATACACATATTATACATAACTATAAAACAGATCGAAACACAAATAAAAGTAGAATTAGCTAATGAGTCCATGCTGATTATTATAAATAATCTTCTAATAAGCATGTGTGTCAAACATGCTTATGATTAATATAATCTTATTTTGCAATTTCCGTCTTAAAATGATGAAAAAAAATATATTTAGCTCTAATTTTTCTCATTGTGAGCAGAGGATATATGATCAATATGACACAAACATTTTTAACCTGTATAAATATATATATCCTGCATATGATGTGTTAAAAACGGACAAAAGACATGCATATTAACGTGGTGGCTCAAAAGCTAGAGTTTTAGACCTCCGATTTTGTTAAAGCCCTGGTTTTTCAAGACCTTGTATATACATAGTCAGCCACACAATTTTTGGCCGTCATATTGAAGGCCCCGATTTGTAAGCTCCGATTTGCTAGAACTAGTAAAATTACGAGAAATTTTAGGTATCTTCTATCTTTCATTTCTACGTCTTTTGGAGGTATGTTTTTGTTCTGAAATAATCTCTATAAACTAAGTAACTTCGTTTGGATCGTTAAATACTGTTTTATTTCAAACAAATAATTCCAAAATGAAAAAGGTGATTCATGAAGCTTTTAAATGTCTATGATTTATTAAAACTTTAAATTACTAATATACCCTCCAAACAATTATTTACAATTATAGATTTGTCTTTTTATGTCATTTTACATCTTATAATTACATTTAACAATTAATTTACCAAACACTTTTATTAAAAAATACAAGATTAGAACATGTTATCAGTTTTCAGCAGTACACATTTCTATTACAATTTTACTATTCAACTGATTCTGTTTCTGTTATGTCAATTTCTGGTGTTGTAAAATACTAAGCCAAAAATTCCAAATTAAAAAGCCCTTCTTTTTGCATGATAGAAAACAAGAATTACAAGACTTCTAGATTATTATTATCACGCGTTTGGTTTTTATACTTTATCTTTTCTCATCTAGAATTGTGTTTGTTGCACTCGTCTTCTTTAATAACCCACCCGACTTTTTGTCAATTTAAATCCAGTCGCTTTTATTTACTTTCTACAACCAAATACTCCACTCCCATCTCATTCGTTTTACAAAAAACATCTGAGCATGGGTTTATGTAGGTTAATCAAGCATTTGCATAAAAAAGAATAGTAAAATAATGCAGATAATCGCAACGCAATAAACTTTTATAAAAAAAAAGGTCCTCATCCGAAAAGTTTGCTTTAGGCCTCTTAGAGGTTGAGCCACCCTTGATGGAGCTCAGTAAATTTGTATATATTATGGACGAATTCTTACAATGAAGATGAAAAATAGTACACATACCATTGATCCAGTTTTTCTTTGGTTGAAAATGATAACCAGTTCTGTGTATTTGCTTCACCTTCACATGATTACGAGTTTGAGTTTGATAATTAGGATATATCTTATGAAATGCCATAACTCCTCCACTTGTTCCACCAAAATTGTTAAACATCGGCAAAATACATATTAACGATGCCAAAAACCATGCAAAGCGATTTAAACACCCCATTATAAAGGTTCAAAGAATTTGATTCTTACTTAATTAGCTACTAACCATGTGAATTCGTTTACAAAAGAGTTAAAAACAATATGAAAAAATCAAAAAAAGGAAATGAAAACCAATGCATGTAAGTTTGTGGAAGAAACAATAGGACGAGTTAATAAGACAAGTGAGGTTTAAGAACTAGTAATAGCGAGAATTTCCATTTGTTGCGGGAATTAGTTTGTTTTTCAATTTCTATTTGTAATGAATTTTTTGTTTTGTCTTTTCAATAAAATAAAATAAATAGTTATTTACATAAATGGTCACTATGGTTTGTCGGTTCTTGCCCATTTTTGCAGATTTGGTCATTGAATTTTTTTTTCACTAAGTTCAGTCAGTGAGGCTTCAAATGGTTACAGATTCAGTCTAATTCTGGCAAACCTCAATGACCATTATGTAATTTTGGAAAACCATGGTAACCATTTATGTAACGAAACGGACTTGGTATGTAACTATTTGAAACTTTAATGACTGGACATGGTGAAAAAAGAGCGCAGTGACTAAATCTATAAAAACCGACAAACCATAGTGACCATTTATGTAATTCACTCTAAAATAAAACCAAAAAAGAACAACAAAAATCTACTTAGCAGATCGGTGCATGTTTTTGAATATATATATATATATATATATATATATATATATATATATATATATATATATATATATATATATATATATATATATATATATATATATATATATATTATTTTTTTTAAGTTTGAAACACAATAAGAAGAATAATAAAAATAAGAAAAATAGAAGTACTTAAATGTTACATTTCATTTTAGAAGTACAAAACACATGCAAAATGGATACGTCTTCAAGTCAAATTTTCCTCCATATATAAATGTGTGGGTAGAATTCCGGCTTTAAATGATATCATCATTTCATCAATTATTCTTCAAGGATGCACGGAAACAATTAAACCACATATATATATATATATATATATATATATATATATATATATATATATATATATATATATATATATATATATATATATATATATATATATATATATATATATAGTGATTAGGTTTTTTTTTTTTTGGAAAAATATATGTATGATGAAAATATCGTATGATTTTTAGTTAAAGAAAAATATATATTTAAGGAAAAGATAAGTATAAAAGTTTAAAAAGATAATTACTTAATATAGTTTTGTAGATAAATTGTATTTAGTATAGGATTCTAATATAATTATAGCCATTTATAGATTATAATATGCAACATAATTATCAAAATAACTTGTTGCCTAAGTGGTAAACACACAGTCGTTATTTATCAAAACAACAAGTTTCAAACCTTGCAAGGTTACTTTTATGATAAACAATTTACAAAAATTTAAAAATCCGAAAATTAAAAAAAAAAAAAAAAAAACAAAAAAAATGACTCGATTTATAATGTTGGTTAACATGATAAAAATGCTTATAAAAGAAACTTAGGTTTTTTCAAACCTTTGCAGATCCAACCATATACAATGAATCAATATAAAAAAAAATCAACCATCACAAAATGCCAATATTTTTAAAACCACAAAATCAACCTACTTAACTAAAACGATGAATCAATATAAAATAAAATGAAGCATATAAAGAAAACCAACCTCATAACAGGCATGTTTATTAAAATAAAGAGGATTCGAAATGGTCGGTGCGACTGGGAACCCGAGGTGATGAGAGTAACGGTTATGGTTTATTTTTATAAAACTCGAACATACACAAAGAGGCGGCGGCATAGCGGATCTTGGAAAGGTGTTTGTGGTTGTCGTGTGTATTTGCATTTTGCAAGAAAAAGAGTAGTGGCTGCAAAATGTTGTGAGAAGTTTTGATATGATGTTATGTTATTGGATATGATAAGATGCTATTTTTGATTTGAGAATAATAAACGCGAGAGAAAGAGGTTGTAAGCATAGGGGAGGCGCTTTTGGGTGAGGAGAAGAGAGGCGCATTGAAGATGAAGAATGAACTCAGAAAAAAATTTGAGTTATGATTATTAACAATTCCTTAATTAGTGGGATATCTAATAATACTAAGATTACTATAATACCCTTTATGGCGTTTAATAACCATTGATCTTATCATCCTAGGGTCCAAAAAGAGTTCTCGTGACCTCAAAATAAAGTTTCATATATATATATATATATAGATGTATACAAAGACCTAATATGTATTATTATTACTCGGAACAAAAAATTTCTAAAAACAATGCATTCAGACCCATGCGTTGCACACATGTTGGATCTGATTGTTCCTTGCATATTTTGCGGTAGTAATTTTGATTAGCTATTGGTTGTAGGTAAATGTTTGTTGCGTAATGTCGTTGTAAACGCGTAATGTTTACGTGGGTTTTGTTATGAAAATCTTATGCATACTTGAGGTGCCTTCTACGGTTCGCAAATTAATAACCACCGCACTCATTGATCCTACCGCAAAAGTTAATGTGTGGAAATCAATTGCGAACCGCAAAAGTTAATGCGTGCAAATCAATTGCGAAAATCTTTATGACCCATGCGATGCACATGTCATGTTTTTTGATAAAAAAATGAACTTTTACTTATGTCTAAAACTCTTTATTTTTATTTGTTATTATAATTTACAAACGGATTCGAGACAAAATTAAGTACTTTTTTTTTATTCATTACTTATTGTGATATTTTTAATATGCCGTATTTTTCTATTTTAGCAAACTCGTCTAGTTTATCGTTTAATTTTAATATGCAATGCACGAATCTTGATTTTAATTGTAGCATGTTAAACTAATCACACGACATGACGAACCCGTGCGATGTACACGGGCTTTATCTAACTGTTCATAGCGTAGCTCAAGGATATATTCCAATTGAATTTCTAAAATCATGGCAAATTGATTAAACCACAAAGTTCAAAGAACACATATGCAAACACGACCTCAAAAACTTATCTAAAGAATAGAGAAACACACACCTTTATGTCCTGACTAGCATATATGTATATTCATTTTGAGAAATATAATCAGTTTAAGAGAAGGAAGGTTCAACGACAGCTGCATCTTTAGTCAATGTTGTCAAAAACAAAATTCAACAACATAATATTTAACAAATCTGTATTTTGAAATGTTCTTCTGCCAGCTATTTGAAATTTTGAATCTTCTAATAGATTTACTATTTTTTATATATATACATCTAAGTTACACAACTAACTCATTTGCAAATCTTCAAACATCTAGCTCTCATACATGCATATTTCTTTTGTTAGCTCTCGAACTATGGCGTCGAGCTCCGTATTTGTGGTTGGATTCGTAGTACCCTCACTCTCTTTGTCGTTGTGGATAGTCTCTTCCGATACTGTCGAGACTTCATTTGTTACGTGGCCATTTAGTTTCACGACATCACGCAAACTTTGTTCTTTAAGAAAAATCTCATTATCCTTAAGCATGGAGGTACATGATAAGTGATAACATCAAATAGTCATGATATTCTTGTGTCAATTTTCCCCTAATATGCTCATCATTTGTATTTTTTTACTTGAAAATATACAGTAAAACCTCTATAAATTAATAGTGTTGGGACCGAGATATTTTATTAATTTAGCGAGATATTATTATATCGATAAATTAATAATTTATTAATTTAAAGAGGTTTTACGTATGACCATTAAATTTTCAAGTCTAATATACTAGCTAGTTACAATTTATACTCATTAGAGACGAAATAAATTTGAAAAACAAGTTCCAATTAACATTTTATGAATTAACATTCACACTTTATGAAAATAAAATTAACACTTTTTGTTGCAATACCATAAGACAACGCACCAACTCTTTAGTGCAATAAGAAGATTTTAAGATAAACTCAATATAAATTTGAAGTTCAACAAAAAATAAGTAACTATGCATTCATTTTTTACTAAATAATCTTAGGATTTTGAAGTGTATCTCTCTCACACACACACATATATATATATATATATATGAAATTTTTAGTAATTATTAATTTATAGTTTCATTGGGACTAATATATATACATTGGGGTTTCAAAAAAATTATTATCTTATTATTTTATCGATTGGGGTCCAAATTTGTACTAGTCCCAAGTTGGGACCGGACAAATTATTAATTTTATTGAGGTTATTAATTTATCGAGTATTAATTTATAGAGGTTTTACTGTACTCTTATTTCTTAATTTATCATTTTCAGGTCATTAATGAGCATAGGAACGAAGAGACGCGGATTTGAAAGGTTATTAAAGTAAATATGTAACGCCCCCAAATTTCGTTATACGCAACGGAATAAGAGTTGGGGTATTACTTCATGGATCACAATCGTAATAATAGAAAACGACTAGAAAAGAGACGTTTTTAAATAAAATAGTTATCATTCATTTATTTATATCAGAGTCTACATAAAAAGAGGTCCCAACAGTAATTATTGAAATACACATTATTTTATGAATGATAACAAAATGGACGCCATTTGAAAGAAAGTCCATAGCCACTCCGTGCAAGCAAAGGCATCGATTACGAGATAAAACATGCTAAAAGTCAACACAAAGATTGAGTGAATCCATAGTGTTTGTAATAATAATCGCTTGAACACAAGTTGAAAAAGTAGTAAAATTAAGTAGTATCGTAGCACAACATATTGCCTTAAGTCTCATGAACGCAAACCTTAACCGGTGTAGTGTAATTGTCATAATGACATGGTTACAAGCATCATAATGATGATGGGAGCAACCGTGCCCTCGTGTAAGTAGTTTGCCAATTCTCCTGTATGTCCTCAAATAAAGTGCATTTGGTTACCTTTCAATAGATCTATTCACTATATTCGCGTTCACTTGTAAAGTGATTAATGGTTCATGATATGAGGGACTTTCAGTGGCAGGTGTAAGTAACTTAAGCAATAGCAATCAGGTGTATGTGTAGCATAGAAAAATACTTGTGTTCGGGTTTGTAGCATGTATCTCCCACGAGTTTGAAAAACAAGTAAAAAGTGGGACTATGAACTCATCTCGGTGTAACCGTAGTCTGGATGGAAAATAAATTAAGTATTGTGAATAAACGGCTCCGACCCGCGACCTGAGTTGGTATGTCAAGTTTTAGTATTCGAATTCAAGTATATGTGATGATAATGCTTTATCGATGGTTAAGGGTTGAGTTAACATGAAGTCTCTTCAAAATTTAGTAATACTTATCATACTTATTCTTATGGCTCGGTCGATCGTTTATAAATTTTATCAAAACCCGAATTGTCATATCTTTATAATTTTGAGTATTGATGGTTTTTACCCTTGCACTTTCAAAAATGACACTTTATATCCTCAACTATGGATTATTGACAAAATCAGCGCTTGTATTATTAACTTTGAAGAAATTACATTTTTAGCCCAAGAAAACTTTATCTTTAAAAATTACAATTTCTACCCTTGTAGTTTTCTAAAAAAAATGCGCTTGTTTTAGGCTTAAGTCGACCAAAACAAAGGTAAATATAAGCGAGGCATCAAGAGGTTTTTACTACGTTCTTGTTCCTTTCAAGAGTTTGTCGGTGTTCTTTCTAATGGTTCAAACTAGAAGTCTTAAGCTTTTGTGGTTTGGTCGCAATAATTTCCCAAAGTAGGGGGTTGGGCGTTTTATACAAAAGGTGTTTGTTTTTGGCGACAACAAGCCCAAAAGAGGACCAATTATACACGAGGCAAGCCAATAATTTTACGATGCTATTGATCCTTTAAACACTTTGTTGTGAGCTCTTTAAAATGGTATAAGTCTCATATTTTATTGATCTTTGGTTAGAGAGAAACAAACCTGTGAATATGGTCACTTGGCCATGTCGCGACTAAAACTAAGTGAAAAGAAAAGTTCATTTACGGCGTAACCTAGTGACATTTTAATATGTCAATTAAATCGTTTAAAGTCTTTCTCTAATATCCTATAGCTCATAATACTTAGATTTTTGAAAAATGCACGCAAGGGTCTTTTATGAAAATCTTTACGAGACACCCTTTTCTTGATTGATTATAAAAGAGACCATAAGGGTTTTTAAGAACGTTCTTGGGGTTTTATAATCTTTGCAGTGAGCTCTTCAAAAAGGTATGACTCTTATATTTTACAACCCTTTTGTTAGTGAGAAATTAATTATTGAAAATGGGCACTTAGGCTTATTTCGACAAAATGAAAAACTCGTTTTCAAGCTTTAAAACTTTATAGTTTATGCAGGAAACCTTGTGACATGACGTTTAACTTATTTTGAGTGTTTCTTGAGTAGTTCAAGGTCTAATTAACTAAAAATAATGAAATTTTCAAAATCAATTATATAAGGGTGCGTTTGGTTTTGTGACATGCGACCAAAAGGAAGAGCAGAATTAAAGCGAGATATAAGGGCTTCTTAACCAAGTTATGGGGGCGTTTTGTAGTATCCTAGGATATTGCTATAACAGTTTATCGGCTTGGATTATAAGTACTAGCTTATGGTAGAAAAATGGGGCACAAGAGGGGTGCTTGGCTTGGTTTTATAAGGATATATGACAGCAGTTAAGTTTCTGACAAAAATTAGTTTTCGTTTTGCGTTTTCTAAACCCATGCGCCCGAGTTTTTTAATAAAACGTCATTCCGGACAACTTTCGTGTTTTAACTTTTTGATGAAATGGACCAAAAGTGCCCCAAAAACATAGATCAGTTCGTTAACAGAAACTTTTTGACAGATTCAGTTTTTGACAAATTCAGTTTTTCAGCTTTGTAAATTTCTTTTGATCATTACTTTTGATTCGGGTATCCATTTTGGGTGATTCAAAAGGCCACGTTTTTTGTTTGATCTTGTCTATCATTTGTAAGAACTAAACAAAAGTATTAAAGAGGTAGCTTGTCCAAGGTAGCCCCTGAGAGTCCAGTGGCGGCCAGCTGAGAGGTCAGGCGGCGCCTAGGCAAGTTAAAACTCACTAGAAAATAAAATTTTCGGTATTTTGTCCCTTAAATTTAACTGCTTCGGTTGGTAATATAACTGCTTTGGCAGTTATAACCAAATGTCAGTTTTGTTGGTCATAGGATATATCATCCATCTGGTTAGGTTTTCAAAACATACAAAAACATATTCATGTTCTAAAATCAGAGTTTTATCCGATTTAAGATTTTGGTAGAACCACCGAAATACTTCAATCTGAAAGTGTTTACACGACTCTCAGATTACTGTGATCCAATTTTCTAACAAAGATTGAAGTATTCTGTGATCATGACGAACGGAGAATCTGTGAAGGATATGACGAGCAAGTTCGATAAGTTGGCAAAGTTTGAAGGGCAAGACTTTCGTCTCTGGCAAAAGAAGATGCACTTTCTTCTTACCACTCTAAAAGTTGTGTACGTTCTGAATGGCATGTCTGATTCCCTATTTAACATCTATCAAAACCTTGAATCTGCAAAAGCACTATGGGAGTCCCTAGAATCCAAATACATGGATGAAGATGCTTCTGCAAAGAAGTTTCTTGTGAGTAATTTTATGAATTACAAGATGGTTAATACCAGGCCTATCATGGAACAATATCATGAGATGTTAAGGATTCTGGGACAGTATACCCAACATAATTTGATGATGGATGAAGCCATCTCGGTTGCAGTTATCATTGATAAACTGCCTCCTTCCTGGAGAGAATTCAAACATGGTTTGAAACATAAAGGAAGAGTTAAATTTGGTTCAACTCGGTAGTCATCTATGAATTGAGGAAGGATTACGAAATCAGGAACTTGATAATAATCCTAAAGAAAAGAACCAAATTGGATCTTCTTTTGTTAACATGGTTGAAGGAGATGGGGCCAAAAATTCTAATGACAATTTTAACAACAACAAGAACAAAAGAAAGTTCAAAAGTGGTGATGATAAATTTGCCAACAAAAAGGGTGCATTGACTTGTTGGAAATGTAACAAGCCTGGTCATATGAAGAAGGAGTGTTGCTCTAAAAAGGGCAATAATGGCCCTGGTCCAAGTGGGTCTAAGGATCCTGATAAGCAACAAGGTTATAATTCTGATTTTGTACAAAATTATGATAATGTTTTACATTATGTTTCTATAATTTCTGATGCATTTTATATTCAGGATGATGAAGTTGCTTGGTGGGTTGATTCGGGTGCAACAAGTCATGTTTGCAAGGATCTTCGTTTGTTTCAAGTATGTAATCCGATTGAAGATGGCTCATGTGTAAAGATAGGAAACGTTGCAACCGAACCAATCAAAGGAATAGGTCGTGTTTTATTAACTTTCACTTCTGGAAAAAATTTATGTTTAGACAATGTATTGTATGTACCCGGGATTCGAAAGAATCTTGTTTCTGAAATTGTGTTGAATAAGTTTGGCTACAAACAAGTGTTGGAAAGTGACAAGTATATCTTGTCAAGACATGGTTCATTTGTTGGATTTGGTTATGTATGTAATGGAATGATTAGGTTAAATTTGAATTATCCTTTGTTTAGTGATTCTGTTTGTATGGTTACTTCTAGTCATAGCAATAGTTTAAGCAAATCTGAATTATGGCATGCTAGACTAGGACATGTTCATTACAAGAGAATGAACGATATGTCTAAAATGAGTTTAATACCTGCTTTGACATGACACCAGAAAGTTGCAAGACTTGTATGTTAACAAATATCACTAGACATCCATTTAAGAGTGTTAACCGGGAAAGCAAAGTATTAGATCTCATACAAAGTGATTTATGTGATTTTCATGCCAATCCTTCACTAGGACATAATAAGTATGTCATTACTTTTCTTGATGATGCTTCTAGATATTTTTATGTCTATCTACTGCATGCTAAACATGAAGCTCTAGATAAATTTAAAATTTATAAACAAGAAGTAGAACTTCAAAGACAAGATTTGATAAAAGTATTGCGTACTAATAGAGGTGGTGAGTATTATGATCCAGTTTATTTTCAATCAACTGAAATAATACATCAAACCACGGCTCCTTACACGCCACAACAGAATGGTGTGGCTGAAAGGAAGAATAGGACTTTAAAGGAAATGGTGAATTCCATGTTATCCTATTCTAGACTAAGTGAAGGGTTTTGGGGTGAGGCTATGTTGACAGCCTGTTATATTCTGAATAGAACTCCAAACAAAAATAGTGAACAAACACCTTATGAAATTTGGACCAAGAAGGTAACAAATTTGACTTATTTGAGGGTTTGGGGCTGTAGAGCTGTTGTAAGACTAACTAAACCCAAAATGAAAAATATGGGGGAGAAAGGTATAGATTGTATCTTCATTGGGTATGCTGAGCATTCCAAGTGTTATAGGCTTTATGTTATAGAACCTAATGATTATGTGTCGGTGAACTCTATAATAGAGTCAAGAGATGCAATATTTGATGAAGAACGGTTTACGTCTATACCAAGACCAAGAGGTATGATTCAGCCATCTTCGAGTAAGATAGTTGAAGATGATGTTGAAGGTACTGATGATGTACCTGGTCCATCTGCTCCTAGGAAAAGCACTAGGACAAGAAAAGCTAAGTCTTTTGGGTCTGATTTTCAACTTTATTTAGTTAAAGGAACAAGTGATACGACTTTATCTCGACGTAAATATTGCTTCATTATTGAGGAGGATCCAAGGACTTTGACTGAAGCAATGGCTTCTAGGGATGTTGCTTTTTGGAAAGAAGCAATTCAAAGTGAGATTGATTCCATCATGCAAAATGATACTTGGGAAGTAACTGATTTGCCTCCTGGATGCAAAGCATTAGGAAGTAAATGGATCCTTAAAAGGAAGATGAAAGTGGATGGAAGCATAGATAAGTATAAAGCCAGATAGGTTATCCAAGGCTTTATACAAAAGGAGGGAATTGACTTCTTTGATACTTATGCTCCTGTTGCTAGAATTTCCACTATTAGATTGTTGTTAGCTCTTGCAGCTATACATGATCTAGTTATTCACCAAATGGATGTGAAAACTGCATTCTTAAATGATGATTCGGATGAGGAAATTTACATGAAAAAACCAGAAGGGTTTGTGATGACTGGACATGAAAACAAGGTATGTAAATTGAAGAAATCATTGTATGGTCTGAAACAATCACCAAAACAAGGGCATCAAAAGTTTGATGATGTGGTCTTGTCTAATGGTTTTTCTTTAAACCAAGCTGACAAGTGTGTGTATAGAAAATTTGATGCCTCTGGTAAAGGAGTGATAATTTGCTTATATGTGGATGACATGTTGATCTTTGGTACTGACCAAGATCAAGTTGATAAGACAAAGGAATTCTTGTCATCTAATTTTGATATGAAAGATCTAGGGGAGGCTGAGGTGATTCTTGGTATTAAAATCAAAAGAGAAAACAATGGTATCTCTATTTCTCAATCATATTATATTGAGAAGATACTGACAAAGATTAACTTTGCTAATTGTTCTCCTGTTTATACTCCAGTAGATCCTACTGTGAAGTTTCGACCTAATAAAGGAACTCCAGTGTCTCAGCTATAATACTCTAGAGCTATTGGATGTCTTATGTATGCCATGATTAGCACTAGACCAGATATAGCTTTTGTTGTAGGAAAGCTTAGTAGGTACACTAGCAATCCTAGTGATCTACATTGGCAAGCTCTGGGTCGAGTATTTTAGTATTTGAAAGGAACCATGGATTATGGTTTGACTTATAGTGGTTATCCTTCTATTATAGAAGGTTATTCCGATGCCAGTTGGATTAATAATATGGAGGATCACTCGTCTACGAGTGGTTGGGTATTCCTTCTTAGAGGTGGTGCTATTTCTTGGGCTTCAAAGAAACAAACTTGTATTACAAACTCAACTATGGAGTCTGAATTTGTTGCTTTAGCTGCAGCAGGTAATGAAGCTGAGTGGCTGAGGAATTTGAAATTCCTTTGTGGCCTAAACCGATATCTACCATTTCTATCAGATGTGATAGTGCTGCTACCTTGGCTAGGGTTTATAGTCAAGTATACAATGGCAAGTCTAGAAACTTAGGTGTTAGACATAGCATGATTCGTGAGCTTATCATGAATGGTGTGATATATGTGGAGTTTGTAAGAACTCAACTGAATTTAGCCGACCATTTAACCAAAGGGTTAGCAATAGATCTCATACGCAAGGCGGCTATTGGGATGGGTTTAAAGTCCACCTAATTAAATCCTTGTATCAAGATACCCAATTCCCATCTAACGTAATGTTAAATGATGAATTCAATGAGGAAAGCTTGATATCTTTGGATTGGAACACATTAATTACATTATCCCACGGCATGTGTTCAGAACTGCAAGATAAAGGAGGTTGAAATTATATTTCTTAATGGTTTTTTTGACAAATTGCATGTGCAGGTGCAAGAGTAAACAACCACCTCTATAAGCATGAAGTTTAGTTGCTTCAAGAAGCTTGGGACTTGGCTTTGATATGCTTATTGAAGGATAGGACACAAGCTGGTAAAACATAGTGTCAAGTAGAACATGTAAATGTGTAAACTGTTGTGTATATTATCTTCATGTATTCACTATGAATAGAAAGAGTTCAATCCTTAGTGACACTCTTATATTAGAATATTTGGAATGCTAATGTACTAATGTGAAATTCAATCGTCTCAACATTTCATTTATGCATCAGTTTGTTGTTTGTTATGAGTTTGTTTTAATTTAATCAAGATTACACTTAAATGGGGGAGGATTGTTGGTGATTTTGCATCACCGACATTATTTAAGTATAATGGATTAACTTAGGTGACCAATGTGTAATTGTGATAAATGTTCAACAAGTCGGGGTTATTTGTATGACGTTATTATGATTAACGTTCGGGGGCGGAGCCCGAATGAGGTTCGAGGTTGTAGGCGGTCGCCGGCAGTAGCAGGTCGAGGCGGCGCCCAGGTCAGTTAAAACGACTAGAAAATAAAATTTCCGGTATTTTGTCCCTTAAATTTAACTGCTTCGGTTGGTAATATAACTGCTTTGGCAGTTATAACTGAATGTCAGTTTTGTTGGTCATAGGATATATCATCCATCTGGTTCGGTTCTCAGAACATACAAAAACATATTCACGTTCTAAAATCTGAGTTTTATCCGATTTAAGATTTTTTCGGTAGAACCACCGAAATACTTCAATCTGAAAGTGTTTACACGACTCTCAGATTACTGTGATCCAATTTTCTAACAACTTGAGCCTTATAAATGTTTAGTGGCTTAGAAAACTAATTAGGGCTTATTTGGTTTATGTTTAGTTCGGATTGGACAATAAAGAAGAACTAGGGCACATTTAAGCTTTAGGTGGTTGTACCTAGGGCTAGATGATGTTATACATATAGTTTAAGAAAGTAGAAACTTAGTTGAAGTCCCTAGGTTAGGTTTAGTTAACTTTATTTAGAATATGAAAAGTATATATTTTAGTTCCATGCATTAGGTACTCGTACCACAAGCATTAGGGACTTGTACCTTAGACTTGTAAATTATAAGAAAGTCAATTTTAAGGGCTTTGTGCATTATAGGTTTGTATCATGTGCTTTAAGATAGGTACATTGAGGTTTATAATATGATTTATATAAGTATTAAGCATTTATGCATTAAAGACTTGTACATGTGCTTGAAAGACTTGTACATTAGTATTTTGAAAATATATCATGCACATAAAATCATAAAGTTGTATATTAGGGCTTGTAACGGGAATTAAAGTATAGTTAGGTTCCGTGCTTTAATGACTTGTACTCTAGGTATAAAATGTTGTACTTTAGTATTTATGATTTAGTTTCGTAAAATGGTAGTTGTAATAAATTAGGGTTTCGTTTAAATTTTAATAAATGGCTAACGTTTAGTTTGAAATTTTAATAATCGTACGTTAACGAAATAACGTAAAGTGGTAAATAAAAGTTGAAAACTTTTACTTGAAGTATAAAGATGTTTATGTGAAATAACATGAAGTAGGTGGGTGTCGGTCCGTGTGTGAGCACATTTATTAAGGATGTGAGTTACCTCACATGGAAGGGTAGTAGTCAAACAAGTTGATATTAAAAAAAGACTAAAATACACCGTTGGTCCCTAAACTTGTCACTGCGCATCTTAATGGGACAAACCTTGCATTTATCATCGTGGGGAGTCCAAAACTTGGGTTTTATACTCTAGACAAGTCCCTTGACCAATTTTCTGTTTGTCAACGTCTATTATTTTCTCCATGTGCCTTGCACATGAGGGCAAAATGGTCATTTCATTGTTTAGGGACTAACGGTGTATTTAATCAATAAAATTATACCATCACCACCACCACCACCACCCTCCCTTTATCTCTTTTTACTGCTTCTCTCTCTAAAATTTATGTTTCTCTCTCCAAAATTAACACCATCACTATTCTCAAATCTAATAAACTCCTCCACAAAAAAACATAATCTCAATCAAACACCATTTTCAAATCATGTAGATTAGATTAAAGACCCAAAAAATTAACTTCGATTAAAGTCAAAATAATTAAAGTCATTCGATGAATCGATGAAGAATCTAGGAATGGATGCTTACAGATTCTCGATATCATGGTCGAGAATATTTTCAAGTACACATATTACTCACCTTACCGATCATATTTCCAATGGTATAAAGTCCATTTCTTAAACAAGTAGATGAACTAAGATGTGGTTTGATGTTAACAGATGGAATAGGCAAACCGAATCCAAAAGGGATTAAATATTACAACAACCTCATTGATTCTTTATTGGAAAAAGGTCCTTTTCTGTTTGAATTTTGTTTTCCGCATGAATACCATATGAAAAAAAAATTGTATCTGAATATATGGTAAACATATTTATATCAGGAATTCAACCTTATGCAACTTTGTATCATTGGGATCTTCCACAGATGCTTGAAGATAAGTATGATGGATGGTTAGACACTCAAATAATGTAAGGAAGCTAAATATATTGTAGACTTACTAGTAGAGTCAGTTTCGACCCACCTTACTTACCAATTTTGCAATCTGGGTTGTGTTTTATGTCAAACGGGTCGAATAAAAAAAACTGGCTAAAAGAATACAAGTTTCAAACATGTTGAAATTCGCCTAAAAACACTATTCTAACAAATGGTTTTACAAATATTTTGATTTTTAAATAATAATACTTTTGTAACATAATTAAAACGTTATTTAGAAAGAAAAAAAATGGATAAGAAAGTGTTTATAAGTCAACCCAATCCGACCCGTTTCGATATATACTAAAAGTGACCCATTTTTTTACCAGTAGTGCAAGCCACCTCTCTACTACTACCTATTCATTTGCTTTATAAATAAAACTTGTCCATCTTTAAAGTGTATGATGTTCATCATTGACCATAACACTGTACTTTACACAATCCTTTGTTCTTACTTCTTCCTCGTATATCCATATTCATCATTTACAGTATCAAACAAATAAATTTTGTTCATGAAAACATTCTTCTTTAAAATACAGATATCCCACAAAACTTGAAGGGGAATTCGTACCGTATGTTGAGTAAATTACAAAACCCTTTCTAATCTCTTCTTCAACCCCCAAGTTATCTATTCAGTTCTACATTAATTCAAGTCATTAAACAAAAAAATCCAAAGCAAATAGCCACCATTGTTGTTCTCTTCTAACTTCTCGACCACCGAATAAAACTTATATATCAATTCAAACAAAAAATAAGCACCCACTGCAAAATCCAGATCTGAAAATACACCTAAAACTCAAGTTTAAAACCTATTCATAAGCTCGAAAACTCCAGATGTGAACAAAACTAGTGTTCCACATGTTTGGTTGCGACGGCTTACTGTAGATCCGGTATGGAAAATCTGGTAGTTACGGGGTGTTGTCGGAGGTTACACAAAGGATATGTTGGTTGCGGGTTTATTGATGGTGGAAATGGTTTATTGATGGTGGATATGTTAATATTCAGAGACGGAGCCAGGATTCCATGTTGAGGGGGGCTCGTTTTTTTTTTTTTTTTTTTCCTACTCTCAACAATAAACGGATAAATCATGAGATGAAACATAGTAACAAAGTCACATAGATCCTATAGTTCTAATGCTAATACATATCAATCAATTGAGTTATAAAATAACTTTGCTGGTATTAAAAATCAATTTGAATACATATATCAAACTATATTGAGTTGAATATATTGAGATTATCAATTTGAAAATATTGTACAACATACATGCTAAAAGATAATATTAATTTTGTATATTATATAGAAGTTGTATACTATATTATAATAGAAGTTCAACAGTAGTAGATAAAAGATACTAGTATACAACACTTTCAAAAGTACATACACAAAGCAAGTTTTATTTTATTGGTGAAAAATGACCCACGTGTCTATCAAGATGTCTTCATCTACACTCATCTTCTTTAACTTGCCTGTAACAGAAACTTCAACCAAAACTTCCATAGGTTTTAAGATTTTGCTTCTACATTTTTTACTATTCTTTGTGCCATTTATTTCTTCTTTTTACTAAATTATATTACACATCTCACAACACAACGTAAAATCGATTCAAATCACCATAAACTTGATGGCCGGCGCCGTCCGGTTGGGGGCCGAGCACCCTCCAGCCCCCCTACTGGCTCCGTCCCTGTTAATATTATTCATACGAGATGAGGTATAAAGCAACTATGATCAAAACACGTATACAAGAAACATATACTTGACCCATTTGACACGTCTAATCTATTTTGAAAGTTTGATATAAAAAAGAATGATACACATGATATAATTCTTGGTCGCCGGATTCTGGGTTTAAGGTCGACGGAATCTGGGTTTAAACATGAGGAAGAGGAAGATCAAGGGTAATTAACCAAAATAATGAAATGACCATTTTTCCCTCATGTGCAAGGCACATGGGGAAAATAATAGACGTTGACTAACAGAAAATTGGTCAAGGGACTTGTCTAGAGTATAAAACCCAAGTTTTGGACTCCCCACGATGATAAATGCAAAGTTTGTCCCATTACATCTCTTTCCACCCCTCTTAAGGGGACGATTAGGGCACCATCTCAGGGCATTTTCCAGCAGCACCAATTTTGAAGGGAAAATTCACTTGCAATCATCATCTTTATAGATCCCACATCAAGTAATTTGTATCAAACAATATGTTCAATTCAACTCATGTTTTATTCATTATTGTTGGTGTAATTTACAAAATGTTTGGTTAAAAATTTCATGTGTTAGCCTAGTTATGAAATTGTTATTGCCATGATTTAGTTTTGATGTTTTTGTATCGCTTTATGTGCTTATTTTCTTTGCTTATACGTTGACACCTTTGTTTCGGTGGTATTAATGTTTGGTAGTATCTAGAAAGCTAGGAGAATTGACCATCGGACCCTAGATGAATAGGTTGCGAGTAGTTGTAAGAATTGACCATAGTACTACCACTATTTTTGTGCGAATTGACCATAGGATCACCTACCAAACAGAGATGCTTAAGAATGAAAGGGAAAACCTCAGTTCCGAGAGGCCGGGTTTCCTTAGAATAAGTCTAAATTGGAGCTGGTACTTAATGACTCTACATAGGTTAACCCACGAACTCTGACAATCATATGGTTACAGAATAGGAACCTATGGAACATAGGCTAGACGAATTTACCCGAAGAGTCCAGTCGCATTTAACCCCACATGAAGCGGTATAAAACATTAATAGGAAAACTTAATTATGGCGTAACAAGATTAATAATTAGGCTAGCACATTTCTCCCTACTGATTGTTCATCACTTTTAATTGGCTTTCATTTTATTTTCATTGGTTTTATTATTAATCAATTCAAAAACCCCTTTAAAATCAGTGACATTAGAACTTAGATTAGATCCGCACTCATAGCTCTTGGGATGACCTCGGCTTTACCGATTACTATATTACACATGACCAGGTACACTGCATGTTAGTTCATAGGTAAATCTTAAATAGACGAGAAATTATAAATAATAAAACTTTATCTGAAATCCAACATCAATAAGCATGATGATTAAAACAGAGATTAAATATCCAAATACACAACCAAAACATGTGTCATATGTGTACTCCACTAAACATGATAAAACAAATATTGCATGTATAGGTCTTTAAGTCTTAAACTCAGATCTTAACTACATAAAATAGAAAAATGTTCAAAAATAAAAGTGGAATGTTGAAACTTGAATGTTGAAAGTTAATAACCAATTATCTTTAGTAATTTTGGAAAACTTATCTTTCTCACACACACACTCACCATTTCATCTCACACTAAAAACACACGCACAAAATAATACCACCATACCAACCACCACAACTCCCACCACCGCTTAAAATACCAACCACCACAACTCCCATCAACAAAAAATTGCATTATTATTATTTTAATATTAATTCATTAATGCCAACTTACAAAAATACTATCAAAAAAGACAATCTCAAATACAAAACAACGATATTGGAAAAACAATATAATCATTCAAAATAGATTCCATAACGCTTAAAATACTAATTCATGAAACAAACTTAATCGCCGCTAAAATTTTGTCAAAACTAGACACCGCTGCCGCTAGGCGCAGATACTCGTCTAGTATATATAAACAACAAAATGTATTCTAAAACATCTTTGGAAGCCACGATATTAGTGTATTTAACATTCCAAACTATATTGGAATCACAAACTTCTTTGCATTTTATTATGTAAAAAAAATAACGGAGATCATTAATGCTATATGAGACCTTAATTAGAAAAACACATGAATGAGGTATTACCTCCGTCTCAAAATTATTGTCCTATTGACTTTTTCGGTCTTTCTTTTACAATTTTGACTTTAAATATTTTTGTATGTAATATATAATACTAGATGCAAAATATATGAATGGATTGAGTTTTAAATGTACTTTCATTGGTATGTTTTTGATCAACTATTGTATAACACAAACAAAAATATTTAAGGTCAAAGTTGTAAAAGTAAGACCGAAAAAGTCAATAGGGGACAATAATTTTGAGACGGAGAGAGTAATAAATTGCTGTGAGAAAGATCATGAATGTAAAACTGTATCTGTATCTTTAAATTATCATTACTATAACATACACCTAAAATAAAGACTATAAATATAGTCCAACCGAATCAAACTTAAAAATACCCAATAACCCGGTCCAATAAAAATTTCATTTATAAGAATGTTAACCCTAATTGTCACTCATTTGCACAACCCTAATAACATCTCACAACCTCCATTTGTTCAAACGCATCCAACAAAATTGACAATCAAAATACCAAAAATCATTTCACCTTCTTTTCATTAGAACGAATCACAACGTACATCATCCCTTGGTGTGTTCTTCTCATTGTCACTACCCAAAACAAACTAAGATTCGAAGAACACAAAGATTACGGGTTCAAGATCTCGTTCAAGAGGTCAGGTATGAACAAAGATAGTAAACTTCCAGATTCTATATAAGAATGAAGAAGATAGCAACACAATGATATTTCAAAGGATTTGTTATAGAAATATGAATTGTAGTTACAGTTGTTTGATACAATGGGATTGAAGAGAGAAAATGCTAAACGGTATACAATGACTGAATGATTACAAATGAGACAGAAAGTGGTATTTATACAATGAATTATTACAAATGAGATAGAAAGTGGTATTTATACAATGAATTATTACAAATGAGATAGAAAGTGATATTTATACAATGAAATGGTAATGAAAGATAGGTTGGGTTGTATAGCTTTTTGTTACAAAATTTTCCCATTAACTATAAGCCAAAAGATGTTATTTTTAAATGACTTCAAAAACATTTATTTACAATTATATATTTGTCCTTTTATGACTTTCCAAGTTTGACCAATTTGACCTTTTATTCATATCAACCGGTTTTCATTTTCTGTTGAGCTCTGTGCAAATGAAACTTCAAAAGGTTAACAGTTGCTTCTCTAGCACCCAAGGTCCTGTCCACTGCATCAACACTACTTTGACCTTGAACATAAGAAATAGGGCTTGTGGGAGGTTGACCATACACTATCTCATAAGGGGTTGTTTGGACAGATGTGTCGAAGTTGATGTTGTACCAATATTCAGCCAGAGGTAACCATTTAGACCATTCCTTAGGATTTTACCCTGTCATGCACCTGAGGTAAGTCTCCAAACATCTGTTGACTACCTCAGTCTGTCCATCACTTTATGGATGATAGGCAGTGGAGAAATGCAGGCTAACATGTAACATTTTAAACAGGTTTCTCCAAAACAAACTTAGGAAGATCTTATCTTTGTCACTTACTATAACTTTTGGAAGGCCATGAAGTTTGTACACATTGTCTAAGAACACATTTGCCACTTGCATTGTTGTAAAGGGGTGACTGAGAGCAATGAAGTGACTATATTTGTTGAGTCTGTCTACCACTACTAGTATCACAGATTTACCATAAGACATAGGTAGACCTTCTATAAAATCCATGGAAATCTCAGACCAAATCAAATTAGGAACTGGTAGTGGCTGAAGCAAACCTGGATAAGCAGCTAAATCTGGTTTACTCCTTTTGAAAACATCACAAAGTGCCATAAAATTTTCACATCTTGCCTCATTCCATTCCAATAACACATGTGATAAGTGTCTAAATACTCATCATTTTTGTACAATCTAAACTGCAAAAACATCTGAAAACACTCATAAATGCATCAAAATGATGAAAATATCACAAATCGTTGTTTTATGTGTTTTAAATGCAAAAGATCAAAATCGATGAAAAATGTATCAAGTTTGCAAAATTGGCGCTTTAGTCCCCAAGTTTTAAAAGTTGTCAAATCTAGTCCTCGAATCCAAAAATGGAATTTTATCATTCAAAGTCCCTGAAATATTCTAAGTTGTTAAAATTGGTCCTTGAATGATTCTTTGGTCAAATGGCGTAAAAGGTCCCTAAACTTTGAAAATGTCAAAATTAGTCCTTGGACTTATAAAATGGAATTTTATGCAAAAGGGTCCTTGTTCTATCAAAGTTTGTCAAGTTTGGTCCTTGTGATAAGCTTGAAAAGTGTCATGTTCAGTCCTCAAGTTTGGAGAAGTTGCAAATCTAGTCCTTGTATATCATATCAAACCAAACGGACACCCTTTGTAATATATCAAGTCCAAATCCAATCCAGCCCAACCTTTGGCCCAAAACCAACCCAACCCCCGTTTTATTAATACCCCGGTCAAATTAAGTCAACCCGCGCCCAAACCATGATTACTGTTCATCTCCCTCTCAAACACTGAATTCCAAAACCAGAGCTGGTTTTCCATGATTTACTCCATCCCCCCACCTTACCTTGTCCCCTCCACCTTCACTAACACCCAAAGACCTTTAATTGTTTCAAACCACCCCATTAATATCAAAAACCTGCTAGAGACTTTTTGGCGCCAAAACTGCCATGTGTCGAATATGATGAGTTGGATGATTTCAATGGCTCAGATGAGGTGGGATACATTCAGAGGTCAACATAGAGTCACAAATGTCATTATAAAGAGGAAGAGAAGCAATGTATCAAAATATCTAGAGTAATTTAAATTTCTTATGTTGTTTTAGTGTAATTTTGAATTTCAGTGTATGTTTTAACTTAAAAGCTTTGTATTTCAAGTTTTTCTTGTGTAATAAATCTTTTGCAGTCATCAATCACAGTTTTAAGTTTCATTTCAGTTTATTCAAATTTTCAAGTGCTCAAAATCATATGATTCGAATGTTGTTGTTAGGTGTTATTATGGACTGAGATAGCTCATATAAGCTCCTAGAAAGCTTCTTCAAGCTTTTAGAAACAATAAAATCCAGTTTAGTATCAAAAAAGCAAAAATCACCAAAAATACAAATAAATTAGTTGAAAAATCAAAAATCATAAGAAATGGTATTCACAGCTGGAGCAGGGTAAATTTTGGATGGCCTTGGGTTAGTGGCTTAGTGGTAAGCCTATAGGAGTGATCTTGATCTTTGGTTCTCAGTTTTCAGTTGGATAGCCATACGTAAGCACTTTTGATCATTTTAGCATTTCACTGTTTGAACTGTTAAATAGCTTGGATTTCTGTTTCTTCATGTTTATTAGTTTTATTTAAGTATAGTTAAAGATTAAAATCAGTTGGTTGTTCTTTTAAATTTGTATTTAGTAAAAATCTCATTTTGACAGTTACACTAGCATAATTGTTAATTCTTAGTTAAATGTTGTTAATGTTGTTATTCTATGTTCCTTTAGTCTTATTAAGTGATAACATTAAGTCTTGAATCAATCTAATGGTCTTGATCTGTGTAACTCTTTGAAAATCTCAAAACCAGTCAAGTTTAGGACTGTTTGGTTTAACTTGTTCAACTGAGTTAAAGGTTGTTCTAGTTAATGTTCTTGTTTGGTGCATGTCTCAGTAGGTCATATTAGCTTAAATAGACAAGAAAAACCAGTGCTTGTTCATTAAAAAGTCAATATACCTTGTAATCTTACACCATTTGTTAATGTTGGATTTTCATGATCCATGATCATGATTGTGTGTTCATAAGTTGTTTATATTGCTCAAACCAGTCTTAATTCATCTTATTACAACACATTAAGTGAGTAGGATCAGCTTAAAGTTCATTAAAGTCAAACTTTCAGTTTAATAAAAAGTCAAAAAGGTGTCCTGTGCACCAGTGAGCCTATCACTTTCACAAGCTCTTCAGAGCTTATTAGTGAACCTTATCTTGTGTACTTTAGCTTTTGAGAAGCTCACCCACTGTATCTCAAGGTTCCAGTTCTTATTTTTCAATCTATAGCTTATTTGGCGGTGGTCGCACTTAGCTCTTTGTTTTGTCCATTTTGACTCAACATACACTGAGTCATACTCAGTGGTTTTTCAGCTTTGTCACAAGCTCACCATAAGCTCATTAGTGGGCCATAGAGTGTGAGCTTTGGTTTTTTGGAAAACCCACCAGCTTAACTTGATCCCTCAGTTCTTGTTTTTAGCTTTTGAGCTTATTTGATAAGCTAAAACGGCTTTGGAAAAAGGCTGCAGGCCTGTTTGGTACAAGGTTATCTCATAAGTGCTTATTGCTTATTTCCAGCTTATCAGTATGCTTATCTGTGTTTTCTAGCCTAATATAAGTAGCATTAGCTTGTTTCTAGCTTATTTCACTTTTGTTTTCAGCTTGCAAGCTTGTTTGAGCTTAAATAACCAAAATAAGCTCATAAGTCCATTGTTAGCTCATAAGCTTATCAAAACAGCTTATTTTAATCTCCAAAATTTTTGTGTTTATTAAAGTTTCATATTTTAAGTAGTTAAGTAGTTTTCAAAAAGAAAACCGAAAAACATCAATTTAAATATAGTGATAGCATTTATTTAATAGTTTTTAGCTTTTTGATTTTTCTTTTCACTTATTATTAAGCAAATCTTGTTTTATATTTTCTTAGTTTTCTGTCACCTTAAGTTATTTTTATAAAAGTTTCATAATTTTCCTAATCTGTTTAGTATTTATTATAATTTTAAATAGTTAAAAGTATTAAATAATTAGTAATAAATAATTAAAAAGCATAAAAAATATCTTTTCAGTTTTAAAATTAGTTTTATCATATTTTAGATTTTTCCAAGTTAAAATTTCATTTTTCCAGGTTTATTTTATATTTTCTAGTATTTAAGTGTATTTTAAATAGTAATTAATTAGTAATAAATATATAAAAAGTGTAAAAAAATATATTTTTAGTTTTAAAATAAGTTTTATAATATTTTAGATTTTTCTAAGTCTTAATTTTATTTTTCTAGCCTTATTTTGTATTTTCTTCTATTTTAGGTTATTTTTAAATAGTTTAAAATAGTTTTTAATTAATAATAATTAAATTAATAGTTATAAAAATAATTTTATTTTTCTAATATTTTCTTTTATTTTAGGATTCCAAAATATCATTTTCATATTTTTAGGTCTTTTATTTCTTAGATCTCACTTTTATTTTATACGTTTACGTAGTTTTAAACGTACGATTTACGCTTGTTGTATCCGATTGTTGTGCTTTCCAATTGCTTTCCAATTCCATTCCAATCAATCAAGAGTGTAATAATTCATCAAAACCTTCTTGATCACTATCCTTAGTGATCATTCTATCATCGATCAGTGTTTACACACCATCGAGTCTCCGTGGGACTTAACGACCGGAATTCATTATATTCTCTCGATCTTCATTGTATTGGTTTCGAGCGGTTTAAGTTTATTACGGTTAGCCATTCACAAGTGGCTAGCTTGTGTGATTAAGCTTGACTGCTTTCGGGATCCAATCAAATTTTGGCGCCACGCCGGAGGCTTTAGCGTGTGTTAAATCTTTTTCGCACCCATTCTTGCACATATACCATCTTTTGTAAAAGTTTTTGTAAAGTTATCGAATATCAAAAGTTCATTAACACTTTTCCTAAAGTGTTAAAAACACCAAAAAATATATATAAAACAACAAAACAATCGTAACGCTTTTCTAGCTTGTGTTTCTTTTAAGGTGATTCTTAAAGAGATACAATTTGGTTAAACGAGACGATACCAAAAATATTGTCCAAAAAGTTTTAAGCCCATCGACAAATCTATACCTACATCTTTTCGGTGGTACTTAATTAATACATAAAAATCAACCACCGCAAATCAAGGCAAGACACCTACTAACCGGGGTGTGACCATAATAAGTTCCGAACATCGATTTAAAACTTGCCTTTATGTCCTTGTGATTTGGTGTACCTTTTGAAAGAAGCCATTTCATTTGTGATTATTGGTTAAGTTCACTTGTCGTTTTGCCTCGCATTTGTTTTGAAAATTGATTTTATACTTAGTGCATGCGCTCGTTCTTCCAACTCTACAAGTCCACTTTCCGAGCTTGGAAACATTCCTCGTGAGCGTGAGGGACGTTCGCTCCTTCACCGTGGTCGAGGAACGTCTACCACCACCACCCCCGCCGAAATGGCGAAGACAAACCGATGAATGAGCTTCTCCAAGCACCCATCGAGGGTTACGGAGATGCTATTGTTGTCCCACCATCGTGGGGCGATACTTTTGAGCTCAAAACGGGTTGCTTAATCTAGTAACCCAAAGCCAATTCTATGGTTTTGAGCGGGATGATCCTCATGCACACATTCGATGGTTTAACAAGATTGCATCTACCATCAAGTACAAGAATGTCCCACATGAAGCTATCAAGCTTCTTCTGTTCCCATTTTCTCTGTAGGACAAGCCCGGAATTGGCTCGAGAAACAACCCCTCGTTCTATCGAGACATGGGAGGATCTAGTCACCAAGTTCGTTAACTAGTTCTATCCTCCATCCCGAACCACAAGTCTTAAGAATGAGATAACGAAATTTTCTCGAGATTTGATGAATCATTCGGGAGGCATGGGATCGTTACAAAGAATTGCTTATAAGTGTCCGCATCATGGTTTTACCGAGTTAATGCAAATGGATACTTTCTATAATGGTCTCAACCGCACTAATCAAGACTCTTTGAATGCCTCCATGGAGGTAATTTCTGAGCAAGACTACCAAAGAAGCCTTGCAAATCATTGAGAACAAATCTCGGTCCGCCTTTCCGAGCAAAGACATATCGCCTAATCTTGGACCTTCTTCATCTCCGTGAGTACATCTAGCACCGATGCTAAGATTGACAAACTCACGGATATTGTTCGAGCTTTGGTTCTTGCTAACTAAAAGTGACTTTCACTCGAGACACCAACACATGGTGAAGTGAAGAAAGTCGAGAGTTGTGTTACTTGTGGTGGTCCTCATGCATACTACAACCGTCTGCCACCGATGGTAGTCCGTTTGAAGCCAATGCTCTAGCCGGTGCTTCACATCGGGAGGTAATCAATACCGCCCTCAAAATGAACCACACTACCGTGCTAACACTAATCGTGCACCACCGGTTTAACGAATCATAACATGCAAAACCGAATCGAACCAACCAAGAATGAACCAAGGTTATCAAAACCAAGGTAATTTCTATCTGCACCAAATCAAGGTTTCCAACATCAAGGAACCTTAATCAAAACAATTTCAATCGAGGGAATCAATTTCATGGGAATATGAATCCTAATCAGGAAATTTTCAAAATCAAGGCCCTAATCCTAACATTAGAGGCCGAATTTTTCTAATCCACCTCCCGCCATTGTTCCAACCGGACCATCATCGATGAGTTATTGAAACAATTCATGAAATCCCAAGATGAAATGAACAGGTTGTTGGTCACCGATTGTCGATCTTAAGAAGTCTTTAAATGATCAACCCTCGGCTCGGAAAACTTCCGAGCAACACGATCGCTAACCCGAGGGGCGATGCAAAGCGATCACAACCGAAATGGTGTTTCATATGATGGACCCGCTATTCCTACTACCTCTTCTTCTTCTTCTCCCTAAGGTAGTAGAAAGTGAACTTAAGACACACAATGGACCCACGACTCCAATGCCTCCTCCACTAGGAGAAATGAGTCAAGTTACCAAGGATACAACGGACAAGGTGCATTTTCAAGCCCACGGCATCACGACACGTCCCTACCTTCGGTAGTCCAACCTCAAGTTGTCCGAAACCCAAATCTAATCCAGAGTTGTTTTGAACCTCCAAGAGCTCCGTTGAAAACCGAAATCCAAATCTTCTATTCCTTACCCATCACGTTTGAATGAGCAAAAGCTCATGAGAAAGCCGGTCCATCAAATGGACAAATTTTTTCAAATTTTCCAAGAATTACATTTTGACATAAGCTTTATGGATGCTATCATGTCGATGCCCAAGTTTGCATCAACTCTCAAACACATGTTAAGCAATAAGGAAAAGTCGCTTTGAAATGGCTAAAACTCCTCTTAACAAGAACCGCTTCTGCAGCTTATCCCAAGAAGCTTCGAGAAAAGCTTGGAGATCCCGGAAAATTTCTCTTACCTTGTGTATTTCCGTGAATGGTTGAATGCTTTGCCTTAGCCGATCTTGGTGCAAGCATCAATCGATGCCTTATTCAAGATGGAAGAAACTTTCTCTTCGAAACTCACTCCCACATGCATGACTCTCGAGCTTGCGATCGTTCCATATCCCGTCCTCTTGGCATTGCCGAGGACGTATTTGTGAAAGTAGGAAAGTTCCATTTCCACCGACTTCGTGGTTGTTGATTTTGATGCCGACCATCGGGTTCCTCTCATTGTTGGTCGAGGATTCACGAGAACGGGCCGTGCTCTCATTGATGTATTTGAGCAAGAAATCACATTGCGTGTTGGTAATGAAGTCGCCACCTTTAACCTTGATCAAACTTGAGGTACTCCGCAAACTATGATTACAATCGGTTAACCGAATAGATATCATTGATGTTGCTTCAAGAGTACTCTCAAGAAGTTCTTGGTTATTCTCATAATTACGCGAGTGGGATCCCACCATCTTCTCACCCTATCATAGCCAATTCTACTCCTTCTCTCACTCCGTTTGAGGGAAGCGACTTCATCCCGGAAGAGATTGAAGCATACTTGGCTAGTGATTACATTCCATGGGAAATTGATCACGCTCCAATTGACATTGAGGGGACATACTTCTCATTGAGAAGTTGCTTATGATGATCCATCATCAACCCCTCACACTAGTGATTCAATTCCGGATGAGATTAATCAAAATGAGATTAACTCGGAGGAGATATTCTTCTAAAGAAGTTGTTAAACAGACACTTCTCCTCCTCTCCCTCCCGTCGAGCTTCATAACAAGGAAGTCAAGTCGGTTGAGAAAATCAAGAATTTCTGAAGTCGAACTTAAGGACTTACCGCCTCATCTCGAGTATGCATTTCTAGAAGGTGATGATAAATTACCCGTCATTATTGCTCGAGATTGAGTAAAGATGAAAAAGTCGCTCTCATAAAGGTCTTGAAGTCACACAAGCAAGCAATTGCTTGGAAACTCTCCGACATTAAGGGTATCAATCCCGAGTTTGTACCCATAAAATCTTGATGGAGGATGACTTCAAACCGCAGTTCAACATCGAGACAGTGAATCCAAAAATCCATGATGTTATCAAACAGGAGGTTATCAAACTTCTTGATGCGAGATTGATTTACCCGATCTCGAGATAGTCCTTGGGTTAGCCCAATTCATTGTGTTCGAAAAGGGTGGCATTCATGTTGTCACAATGAAGATAACGAGTTAATTCCAACTCGATTGGTTACGGATGGCGTGTGTGCATTGACTATCGTAAGTTGAATGACGCCACCGAAAAGACCATTTTCCTCTACCCTTCATGGACCAAATGCTTGAGAGATTAGCGGGGAATGAATACTATTGTTTCCTTGATGGTTTCTCGGGTTACTTTCAGATTCCCATTGATCCACAGGATCAAGAGAAGACCACATTCACCTGCCCATACGGAACTTTTGCCTACAAACGTATGCCTTTTGGCCTATGTAATGCTCCTGGCACGTTCCAACGATGTATGATGGCCATTCACGACATGATCGGGGAAACAATGGAGGTGTTTAAGGATGACTTCTCGGTCATTGGGGATTCTTTTCAAACATGTCTCTCCCATTTAGAAAAAATGCTTCAAAGGTGTGAAGACACCAATCTTTGTCTAAATTGGGAGAAAAGTCACTTTATGGTCAAAGAAGGCATTGTCCTTGGCCATAAGATTTCCAAGAATGGGATTGAGGTAGATAGAGCAAAAGTCGATGTTATTGCTAAACTGCCTCATCCTACTACCGTCAAAGGTATTAGGAGTTTTTTAGGTCATGCCGGTTTCTATCGTAGATTCATACAAGATTTTTCTAAAATCGCCTGACCTATGACCCATCTTCTTGAGAAAGATGCTCCTTTATCTTCTCACCGAGTGCATTGAAGCTTTTGAAACATTGAAGAAAAGCTTCTCAAGCACCCATTCTCGTTGCTCCGATCGGATTTACCTTTTGAGCTCTAGTGCGATGCAAGTGATTTTGCTATCGGTGCGTCCTAGGGCAACGTTGAGAAACAAACATTTTCAGCCTATCCACTACACAAGTAAAACTATGACTGAAGCTCAAACTCATTACACCACCATAGAAAAGAATTACTAGCCGTGGTGTATGCATTTGAGAAGTTTCGCCATACTTAATCTTGACCAAATGCGTTGTGTATACGGATCACTCGGCTCTCGAGATATCTCTTTGCAAAACAAGATGCAAAGCCGAGATTGCTCGTTGGATTCTCCTCTGCAAGAATTTGATATCATCATACGTGATAAAAAGGAGCCGAGAATCTAGTCACGATCATCTGTCCGATTAGAAAACCCTCACCAAGATGTTTTCGAGAAAAGGAAATAAATGAAACATTTCCTCTTGAGACACTCAATGTGGTTTCTTTTAGGTGGAAATTCTACCACCCCTGGTTTCTTGACTTTGCAAATTACCATGCGGGTAACTTCATAGTGAAAGGGATGTCGACCCAACGGAAGAACAAATTCTTGAAAGATGTTAAACATTACTTGGGGCGACCCCTTCTTATTCAAAAATATGTGCGGATCAAGTCATTCGACGGTGTGTTTATGGACGGGAAGCTATTGACATTCTCAAAGCTTGCCATCTTTGGACCAAGGGGGCCATCATAGTCCAAACTACACCGCCAAAAGGTGTTTGATTCCGGTTTTATTGGCCCACTATCTATAAGGATGCCCACGATTTTGTCAAAGCATGTGACGCTTGTCAACGTCATGGAAATATCTCTCGAAAGAAATGAAATGCCACAAAATGCCATTCAAGTTTGTGAGATATTTGACATCCGGGTATTGACTTTATGGGGCCATTTCCTTCGTCTCATGGTAACAAATACATACTCGTGGTCATTGACTATTTGTCAAAATGGGTTGAAGCAAAAGCTTTACCTACCAATGATGCCCGAGTTGTTGTGAAGTTTTGAAATCTCTTTTGCCGGTTTGGAACTCCACGTGCTATAATCGGTGATCGTAGTGCGTATTTTGCAATGATCAATTTGATCGTGTCATGCAAAAGTATGGTGTTACCCACGTCTCTCATCGCATACCACCCCAAACAAGTGGGCGGTGGAAGTTTCCAACCGTGGTATTAAAGAATTCTTGAAAGGACGATGGCGAAAATCGTGCATCCTGGTCGGATAAGTGGATGACGCTCTGGGCCTTCCGTGCGACTTACAAAACACCCATCGGGTGTACTCCATACAAGCTAGTGTGCGGAAGGCATGTCATCTTCCGTTTGAGTTAGAGCACAAGGCATCGGGCCTTAAAGCATGCAAATTTCGATATTCGAGACGGTGGTGATCACGAGAAAAGTTCAAATGAATGAATTAAATGAACTCCGTAATCAAGCATACGAGAACTCTTTGATCTATAAGCAAAAGACAAAGAAGATTCATGACTCTAAAATCAAAAACCGCGTTTTCAACGTTGGTGATCGAGTCCTTCTTTTCAATTCAAGATTGAAGATTTTCTCGGGAAAGCTCAAGTCCCGTTGGTCTGGTCCATTTACTATCGCTAAGGTTTATCCTTATGGCACCATTGAGTTATCTCAACCCGATGGTCCTAATTTTAAAGTGAATGGTCATCGAGTGAAGCATTACTTTGGAGAGGACATTCCTCCTGTGGTTGTCCCGGATTTACAAACTTTCCCCATGAACCAATGAATGCGGGGATCGAGTCAAGCTAGTGACTCGGGAATCAAAAACATTAGCACACACCATATGGGTTTTCACCCATATTTCTATCTTCTTTCTCTGTTCTACCACCCTAGTGTGGGGGAGTTGCCCCACACTGTTGTATATAAAATCTTTAAAAAAAAAAAAAAAAAAATGGCCGTAGTATTTCCCTTTACGTTCTCATTTGGCATAACCGCCGGTACTTTGAATATTGAGGGCAATATTCATTTCTAAGTGTGGGGGAATTCTCACGAATTTTATCATGTATTATCCACCCAATTCCCCGTTTTTGGCCAAAATTTTTTTGGAGTAAGTGTTTTCACTTACTCGGATATATAATCATCCGCCATGTCTAATAAACAAAAGGATTGGCTAATCCAGAGCAAACGGCTCTTGGTAAAGATTTCTCAAATCCGTTTACTGACTTGCAATTGCCCAAAATTGTATGGTATTCAACTCACCATATCCTAAAAGTGAAGAGTTGGCTAGCCCGCAAGTTTATGGCTTGTGGTAAAGGAAGTGGAAAATCCATAATTGGTATTCACTCACCAAAGATAATCTTGATAATTTATCTAAGAGTTGGCTAGTCCGAGCAAGCGGTTTACGGTAAAGACAAATCAAATCCGTTTACGACTTATGATTTGCTCAAAATCATTTGGTTATCGTTGTACCAAGGTTCTTACTTGAACCAAAACAATTGGCTACTCCGTAAGTGATGGCTTTTGGTAAAGAGTTTTAAAATCCATTAAAGTTCTAAAACATTGCTAGGGACTAGCAATATCTTAGTATGGGGGATTGATGAGTGTCTAAATACTCATCATTTTTGTACAATCTAAACTGCAAAACATCCGAAAACACTCATAAATGCATCAAAATGATGAAAATATCACAAATCGTGTTTTATGTGTTTTAAATGCAAAAGATCAAAATCGGATGAAAAATGTATCAAGTTTGCAAAATTGGCGCTTTAGTCCCCAAGTTTTAAAAGTTGTCAAATCTAGTCCCTGGAATCCAAAAATGTGGAATTTTATCATTCAAAGTCCCTGAAATATTCTAAGTTGTTAAAATTGGTCCTTGAATGATTCTTTGGTCAAATGGCAGAAAAGGTCCCTAAACTTTGAAAAATGTCAAAATTAGTCCTTGGACTTATAAAAATGGAATTTTATGCAAAAAGGGTCCTTGTTCTATCAAAGTTTGTCAAGTTTGGTCCTTGTGATAAGCTTGGAAAAGTGTCATGTTCAGTCCCTCAAGTTTGGAGAAGTTGCAAATCTAGTCCTTGTATATCATATCAAACCAAACGGACACCCTTTGTAATATATCAAGTCCAAATCCAATCCAGCCCAACCTTTGGCCCAAAACCAACCCAACCCCGTTTATTAATACCCCGGTCAAATTAAGTCAACCCGCGCCCAAACCATGATTACTGTTCATCTCCCTCTCAAACACTGAATTCCAAAACCAGAGCTGGTTTTCCATGATTTACTCCATCCCCCCACCTTACCTTGTCCCCTCCACCTTCACTAACACCCAAAGACCTTTAATTGTTTCAAACCACCCCATTAATATCAAAACACCGCTAGAGACTTTTTGGCGCCAAAGCGCCATGTGTCGAATATGATGAGTTGGATGATTTCAATGGCTCGGATGAGGTGGGATACATTCGAGGTCAACATAGAGTCACAAATGTCATTATAAAGAGGAAGAGAAGCAATGTATCAAAATATCTAGAGTAATTTAAATTTCTTATGTCGTTTTAGTGTAATTTTGAATTTCAGTATGTTTTAACTTAAAAGCTTTGTATTTCAAGTTTTTCTTGTGTAATAAATCTTTGCGGTCATCAATCACGGTTTAAGTTTCATTTCGGTTTATTCAAATTTTCAAGTGCTCAAAATCATATGATTCGAATGTTGTTGTTAGGTGTTATTATGGACCTGAGATAGCTCATATAAGCTCCTAGAAAGCTTCTTCACTTTTAGAAACAATAAAATCCAGCTTTAGTATCAAAAAGCAAAATCACCAAAATACAAATAAATTAGTTGAAAATCAAAATCATAAGAAATGGTATTCACAGCTGGAGCAGGGTAAATTTTGGATGGCCTTGGGTTAGTGGCTTAGTGGTAAGCCTATAGGAGTGATCTTGATCTTTGGTTCTCAGTTTTCAGTTGGATAGCCATACGTAAGCACTTTTGATCATTTTAGCATTTCACTGTTTGAACTGTTAAATAGCTTGGATTTCTGTTTCTTCATGTTTATTAGTTTTATTTAAGTATAGTTAAAGATTAAAATCAGTTGGTTGTTCTTTTAAATTTGTATTTAGTAAAAATCTCATTTTGACAGTTACACTAGCATAATTGTTAATTCTTAGTTAAATGTTGTTAATGTTGTTATTCTATGTTCCTTTAGTCTTATTAAGTGATAACATTAAGTCTTGAATCAATCTAATGGTCTTGATCTGTGTAACTCTTTGAAAATCTCAAAACCAGTCAAGTTTAGGACTGTTTGGTTTAACTTGTTCAACTGAGTTAAAGGTTGTTCTAGTTAATGTTCTTGTTTGGTGCATGTCTCAGTAGGTCATATTAGCTTAAATAGACAAGAAAAACCAGTGCTTGTTCATTAAAAAGTCAATATACCTTGTAATCTTACACCATTTGTTAACTGTTGGATTTTCATGATCCATGATCATGATTGTGTGTTCATAAGTTGTTTATATTGCTCAAACCAGTCTTAATTCATCTTATTACAACACATTAAGTGAGTAGGATCAGCTTAAAGTTCATTAAAGTCAAACTTTCAGTTTAATAAAAAAGTCAAAAAAGGTGTCCTGTGCACCAGTGAGCCTATCACTTTCACAAGCTCTTACAGAGCTTATTAGTGAACCTTATCTTGTGTACTTTAGCTTTTTGAGAAGCTCACCCAGCTGTCTCAAGGTTCCAGTTCTTATTTTTCAATCTATAGCTTATTTGGCAGGGCTGCACTTAGCTCTTTGTTTTGTCCATTTTGACTCAACATACACTGAGTCATACTCAGTGGTTTTTCAGCTTTGTCACAAGCTCACCATAAGCTCATTAGTGGGCCATAGAGTGTGAGCTTTGGTTTTTTGGAAAACCCACCAGCTTAACTTGATCCCTCAGTTCTTGTTTTTAGCTTTTGAGCTTATTTGATAAGCTAAAACGGCTTTGGAAAAAGGCTGCAGGCCTGTTTGGTACAAGGTTATCTCATAAGTGCTTATTGCTTATTTCCAGCTTATCAGTATGCTTATCTGTGTTTTCTAGCCTAATATAAGTAGCATTAGCTTGTTTCTAGCTTATTTCACTTTTGTTTTCAGCTTGCAAGCTTGTTTGAGCTTAAATAACCAAAATAAGCTCATAAGTCCACTGTTAGCTCATAAGCTTATCAAAACAGCTTATTTTTAATCTCCAAAATTTTTGTGTTTATTAAAGTTTCATATTTTAAGTAGTTAAGTAGTTTTCAAAAAGAAAAACCAGAAAAACATCAATTTAAATATAGTGATAGCATTTATTTAATAGTTTTTAGCTTTTTGATTTTTCTTTTCAGCTTATTATTAAGCAAATCTTGTTTTTATATTTTTCTTAGTTTTCTGTCACCTTAAGTTATTTTTAGAAAAAGTTTCATAATTTTCCTAATCTGTTTAGTATTTATTATAATTTTAAATAGTTAAAAGTATTAAATAATTAGTAATAAATAATTAAAAAGCATAAAAAATATCTTTTCAGTTTTAAAATTAGTTTTATCATATTTTAGATTTTCCAAGTTAAAATTTCATTTTTCCAGGTTTATTTTATATTTTCTAGTATTTAAGTGTATTTTAAATAGTAATTAATTAGTAATAAATATATAAAAGGTGTAAAAAAATATATTTTTAGTTTTAAAATAAGTTTTATAATATTTTAGATTTTTCTAAGTCTTAATTTTATTTTTCTAGCCTTATTTTGTATTTTCTTCTATTTTAGGTTATTTTTAAATAGTTTAAAATAGTTTTTAATTAATAATAATTAAATTAATAGTTATAAAAAATAATTTTCTTTTTCTAATAATTTTCTTTTATTTTTAGGATTCCAAAAATGTCATTTTCATATTTTTAGGTCTTTTATTTCTTAGATCTCACTTTTATTTTATACGTTTACGTAGTTTTTAAACGTACGTATTTACGTTTGTTGTATCTGATTGTTGTGCTTTCCAATTCTGTTTCCAATTCCATTCCAATCAATCAGTAGTGTAATAATTCATCAAAACCTTTACTGATCACTATCCTTAGTGATCATTCTATCATCTGATCAAGTGTTTACACACCATCGAGTCTCCGTGGGACTTAACGACCGGAATTCATTATATTCTCTCGATCTTCATTGTATTGGTTTCGAGCGCTTTAAGTTTATTACGGTTAGCCATTCACAAGTGGCTAGCTTGTGTGATTAAGCTTGACTGTTTTCGGGATCCAATCAACATGCCACTGAGTCTATTGGTGGTTGTAGTACTCCCTGAATGGCCACCCACTGAGTCATTGTGAAATTGTACCAAGAGAGCTTGTTTTAATTCCTTATTATCTCCTACAAACAGCCTCCCTTTCCTCCTTAATTGTCCACTAGACCAAGTGTAATGCTTCACAACTTCCCATTGTTGCAATATCTGAATCAAGGCCTGCAAATTAGCATCTTGTGTCCAAGTGCTCTATTTTGGCCAGCAAATCAGTTGTAACTGTAGTAAGAACTATCTGCAACAATTGGTTGCTGGTTGAAATTCTAGACAAAGCATCTGCTACACAATTTTCACTACCTTTCTTATAAATGATCTCATAGTCAAAACCCATAAGTTTAGGAAGCCATTTTATTTGTGCAGGAGTTGTAATCCTCTGATCAAGCAAATACTTCATGCTGAAATGGTCTGTTTTAATCTTGAAATGCCTTCTAAAAAGATACCCTCTCCACTTATCCAAGGCTTGAATGACTGTTAACAATTCTCTTTTATAAGTGGACAAGGTTTGGTGTCTAGGTGATAGGGTTTTACTAAAGTAAGCTATGGGATGACCACTTTGTAGAAGCACTGCCCCAATTCCCCCTTCTGAAGCATCTGTTTCAACAACAAATTCTTCATCAAACTTAGGTAGCTTAAGCACAGGTTCTTAAACCATTGCTTGTTTAAGTGTGCCAAAGGCTGTTTGAGCTGCTTGTCCCCACTAAAAGAATTTTTCTTCAACAACTGAGTGAGTGGGTGACTAAGAACTGCATACCCTTTAATGAACCTTCTGTAATAACCTGTTAAGCCTAAGAAGCCCCTCAATTGTTTGATGTTGGTAGGTTGTAGCCACTGTTTCATTGCCTCTATTTTGGATTCATCAGTAGAGACCCCTTCACAAGTGATTACATGGCCCAAATACTCCACCCTTTCTGCTGTAAAAACACATTTGGACTGTTTGGCATAAAGGGTGTGGCTTCTCAAAACCTCCAAGACCAACCTCAAATGTTCATAATGGCTCTGCAAATCCTTGCTATACACTAAGATATCATCAAAAAAATACCAAAACAAACTTCTTTAAGTATTGTTTGAAGACGAATTCATCAAAGCTTGGAATGTTGAAGGTGCATTTGTAAGTCCAAAAGGCATGACCAAGAACTCATAATGGCCCTCATGAGTCTTAAAAGTTGTTTTGTCAATATCCTCTGGCCTCATTCTTATATGATGGTAACCTGACATGAGATCCAACTTGGTGAAATACTTATACCCCTGCAACTCATCAATCAGTTCCTCAATTATTGGTATAGGAAACTTATCTTTAATGGTTTGAGCATTCAGTTTCCTATAATCAATGCACATTCTCCAGCTTCCATCCTTCTTTTTAACCATGACCACTGGTGATGCAAATGAACTTTGGCTTTCCCTTATTACCCCTGAATCCAATAATTCTTTAACCATGGCTTCTATGGCATCTTTCTGAGTAGGTGGATGTCTGTAGGGTCTCACATTAACCTGATCGATCCTCTTTCAGTTCAATCTTATGGTCATAATGCCTAATAGGTGGTAATGTAGTTGGTAAAGCAAACACATCTTCATAATCCTACAATAATTGAGTGATTGTTGTATCTTTGTGGTCCACATCAGTAGTCTACAACATTTCCATCTCAGCCATTGGGTAGACACAAAGTACCATTGAGGACAATTGAGCTGTAGCAGTTGGTAATTTCTTGCCTTGCATCCACTGCAATGTTGACTTTTGTGTACCTCTAAGTGTAATTTTCCTTCCTTCATGGTAGAAAACCATCCTCAACTCTCTGAAGTTCCACAGAATGTCTTCCAAGTAGACACCATTGAACCCCAAGAACCATTTCACAACCCCCCAAAGGAACTAACATAGCATCAGTTTTAAAGGTTTCACCCTGCAACTTCCAAGTAAAATTTCTACAAACTGAAGTGCTAGTCAAATGATTACCATCTGCCACATCCACTTGCAAAGGAACTGTAGCAGTGATTCTACATCCCATTTTCTTGGTTGTATTAGTGTCAATGAAATTGTATGTGCTGCCTGAATCAATTAGGATATAGATTTTGTATTTCCCAATGTGACCACAAACCTTCATGGTTTGAAAATGAGGAAATCCAGTTAAGGCATGAAGGGAAATTTGAGGTGTGATTTGTGGTGTAAACTCAATCAACTCCCTAGTTTCTTCATGTGTTTGGTTCTCAAAATAATCAGGTAACAACAACTGCTCATCTTCCTCTGCCGCACTTCTATCCACCACAACCTCTAAAGCAAACAATTGGCCACTACACTTATGACCAGGAACATACTTTTCATCATAATAAAAACACAAAATCTTTGTTCTCCTCTCCTGAAATTCCTTTTGTAACAATTGCCTCTTAGGATAAGGTGTGTTAAAACTGCTCTTAGCTGCTAAAGTAGTGTTTGGGATAGGCAATTGTTTCACTGTTGTGCTAGTTTGAGGAATGTAGTTCTGATTATTAGTCAAAAACCTAGGTGTAGGCAGCGATGGTGGCTTATACTTCTGCCTATTCACCTTAATCATAGCTTCTTGGATTTTAGACAATTGGTATGCTTCTGCTAATGTCATAGGCTTAAACATTCTCACTGCTAACTCCACATCAGTTTGTAAACCAACAATGTAAAATCTTATTTGCTAATCTTCAAGCAAAATTACTCTACAGACCAATTTGTCAAATGCATTCTGATATTCCTCAATAGTGCCTACATGCCTAACATTATTTATATCAGCCATAGGATCATCAAAAGCATTCCTAAACCTTTCAAGAATAGTAGTTTTATACATAGGCCAAGTCACAATTTCACCCATAATCTGAACAAACTGCCTATGCCACATACTAGCAATGTCAAAGAGATGAATGGAAACAAGTTGTACCTTATGATGATCTGGCACATTGTCAATAACAAAGAACTGTTCACACTTATACATCTATTCCCTTACATTTTGACCCCCAAATTTCAGAAACTTTATCGTAGTCATTCTGGTAAACTGTGGTGGTTGTGGACCTCTACTTGTACCTTCACCATCTTATCTCCCCACTTCCACAGTCCTATTGTTATGAGCATTCAAAGCTTCGGTCACAATGGTTCTCATATCAACTCTAACTCTTTCCAAAGCTACATCAACATGAGCAGTTACCCAAAGTTTGATACTATCATCCACATGTGGTTCCATAGTGTTGTTTCTGGTTCCCATAACCATGACTTCAGTTAGTTTGTTTCAAGAAAAGAGACAATTACATCACATAGTAAATCCACCATACAATTCCTAACTAACGTGTGTATGGATTGGAAAATGGGATCAAAACGAAATAATGACGTGTTTTGGATTGGGCAAATGGTCTAGAATGACCATAATTGATTTCTGTATGGTGGTAATCAAGATCAAATATCAAGATCGGAGTGTTTAGGTGATGTAATTGAATAACAGTATTTCCAACAAACTAACTGAAATTGTAATAGTTTTCAGCCATTAATGGTGGGTTTGGTAGCAAGATTATGCTCTGATACCATTTGGTATGAACAAAGATAGTAAACTTCCAGATTCTATACAAGAATGAAGAAGATAGCAACACAATGATATTTCAAAGGATTTGTTATAAAAATATGAATTTTAGTTACAAAATTTTTTATACAATGGGATTGAAGAGAGAAAATGCTAAACTATTAAAATGATTGAATGATTACAAATGAGATAGAAAGTGGTATTCATACAATGAAATGGTAATGAAAGATAGGTTGGGTTGTAACAGCTTTTCCCGACCAAAAGATGTTATTTGACTTCCAAATTGTTTGACTTTCCAAGTTTGACCAATTTGACCTTTTATTCATATCAAGGTCTCTAGTAAGATGTACTCGCTATTCTCACAAACACAAACACAACCGTACCCTAACCTTATCTTTGTTGTTGCTCATGCCGAATCAAGATTTCATTTTATGGCTTCAAGATCCTTTGGAGGGTCTCGGTTAGGTTCTACATGTATTATTGTTCTTGTGTTTTGACAACCGAATCAAAAGGAATGATGAAATTGGCTGTTTTGTTCTTTCTTACAACGATTCGAATAGTAAAAAGAAAAAAATCTTATAGATGGATGATGATTAGTTTTTTCTTCGTGTTTATTATCTTTGAGGTCTAAAAAGCTATTGTGAGACACGAAAGAAAAAAATATGAGATCTTTAAATATTTTCTTATTAGTTCGAGGCTTGGTTTGAGTGTGGGTGAATGATTGTTGTGATGAGAGTTGGGGAGTGATGTAAGGGTATTGTGGTTGTGTCGTTTTTGTTGTTGGTTAAGCTATAACGTCAGGAGATTACTCATATAGATATGTTCTTAGGCTTACTGCATTTATAACATTTGATGGATGAAGTTTCATTGTGATACATGAGCAGATAAAACTTCATCCATCTTTTCAATGTAGTTAATTACAAAAGAAAATCAATGTAGAGATATGAAAAGATACTTTAAATGTCATTTTAATTATAATCAATGTAATTAATTACAAAAGAAAATCAACCAATTTTTTACATCTTTTACTTTAAATGCGTCCTTATGTATGTAATCGGCAAAAACTCGATTTCTTCATCACCCCATATATTATTGCATTTAATCTCTGCCATGAATAACATTCGTATCACTAATTGAACCCCCTTTGTACTTACCCTTAAGCATGGATATTAACCTAATGTACTTACACATGAAACCTCCACATTTATAAGGGGCCTCAATCTTTTAATATAATAGATTAGATCATTACCTCGATAATTCTTACAAAGAATTTAAGCCTAAGAAAGGAGAAATTTTGTTTACCAATCTCAATGAAAAAGTCATTCTATCTCCGTCCTAAAATATAAGTCCAGTTTTACTTTATGGATTCAACTTTGACAATAAATATTTTTTTTTTGCATTATATAATACTTGATGAAAATTATATCAATGAAAAAACATTTAAAACTTAATCCATTTACATAATTTGCATCAAGTATTGTATAATACAAATAAAAATATTTGAGGTTAAAATTTGATTCATAAAATCAAACGGGACTTATATTTTGAGACAGAGGAAGTACAATTTTTAAGGTATATTAAACAGATTATTCTAATGGTTAGTTAAAGTGTACTTGCAGTTCTTAAAATTATTATTTTTTGGACGAATAGTCTACAATTTGTGAGTTAAGGATTGTTGTTATTTCTTTCTAAGTTTTCATAAAAGATTTTTGATTGTTGAAGTTATTTTTTCAAAATTACGGACTGAATGTTTGCGTCACATTACTCCTTTTTTCATTCTTCAACCCCTTCTTTCTCCTTTTCTCACATTACTCCTTTTTTCACCCATACCTAAGGACTTTCTAGTTATAAGTTATTGGTGTTGTCACTGGGTAGATCCCTCTGGTTCTAGCGGATCATAGGACATAAAAGCTAACCTTAATCACCTTATAACTCCATGATTATCCTAGGTTGGTTCAACGTTGATCGTATTGCAATAAAACCTTTTGCAAAAATCTCTCAAAGTGTTTATGATTGTAAAACATATTTTGTTAACACTTTAAGAGTTTTGTATTTTCAAAAATACTCCCCCTCCACATGTGCTCATAAGTTTTTAAGGTAAATCTGCACAACAATGGAAGAGTCCGCCAAGTCCTTTGCGAGACACGTTTACATCACTAGTTAGACCAGCTTGAAGTTATTACCAGTCCATGAACAAGTCTTTTTGAATTTACTCATTGTTTTCTCGTCAATTCTTTGGTCATATCTGAGTCGAGCTCTTTAAGATAAAGTAACGATCACATTTTAATCATATTTCTCCCCCCTTAAAAAGAGCATTGCTATGGTATTTTTTTACCAATTGATTAAAATTTTTGGTTTTGGAAAACTAACTGGGAGAAACGGATTCTTTTTGCGTGAACATTTGGAACATTTTTGTTCTGAAATACTCTCCCTCAAAACTTGCATTGGTTTTGAGAATTTTGAACTTTTTTCTAAAGTTAGAGGGAAGGAGTCTTCTTGAAGCAAAATTTTGAAAGATTTGAAATTTCTGGTTGAGAAATTCTTGAACCAATTTTGTTTCAAGGTATTTGATACCTTTTGTAGATGTGGAAAATCAGTTTGAAGGTATTTTAAAGATAGATATATGATCTCTTGCCTTCTCCTTTTGGAAGGAAGTTTATTCAAATGATTTGTAATTTCAGTTTTGAGAAAAATTTCTTTATTTCGAACTACTCCAATATTTTTTTTGAAAGTTTGAGGGATGGAGTCTTCTTAAGCAAAATTGTGAATGAATCTGAAAGTTAAGTTTGAAAATTTCTTGAATCAATTTTGCTTAAGGTTACTAAAACCACATGTAAGATATGAAAATTCAGCACATTAAAACAAAGTTTGATAAAAGATTTGGAAATTCAGTTTTGAGAAGAACTTTGTTATTTAAAAACATGTAAGAAAACTTCTTTTATTATCTTTTAAGATTGTCGCACTAAAACGTACAACAGGGTCCTATCTTTGAAAAACGGGTTATACACTGATATGTTTGCATAAGCCATAAAGAAGAATTTAGAGACGACATATTTTGAAAACATTTTAATGAACTCTCGATAAAGCATCTTTATATTTTCGTATCATTTTTGAATGACATTTCTTGAAACATAAAGAATATTGATTATATGAGAGACATGTCGTAAAAGGGTATTTTTGTATTTTTTTGAATTTTATAAATTTGTATTTTGCTTTTATATATTTTATATTTTTGTATTTTTTTGTTGGGTTTTTTCTCAAGTTTTGGATTTGGTTTTTGAAAAATATTTACATGCGAAGCTTTGTTTTTCAGAAATTTTCAAGAAAGTTCGACTAGGCGATCTAACTCCTCTGGAGGTAGGCTTCGCATTCCAATGTGGTGAACTAAGTACTGAAACCGCTCTTTTGAAAGGGATTTCATAAATATATCAGCCAACTGGTAATCCATCTTGATGAAATATAGCTAAATTGTACCCTTTTTCACATGCTCTTTGATTAAATGGTATCGAACTGCGATATGCTTGGTCCGCAAATGTTGAACTGGGTTTCAAGAGATGGCTATGTCACTCTTTGAACCATAATAGATTGTGATTTGGTTGAAGAGAAATCCAAATCTGATAGTTGCATGCGTATACAAAGAAGTTCCGCGCAACATGCTGATAAAAATATATACTCTGCTTCCGCAGTCGACATCGTTGTGACTCCTGCTTCTTAGACCAACTTACAAGCTTCTCATCAAAAATTGATTATTGACTGATGTGCTTTTTGCAT
This sequence comes from Chrysanthemum lavandulifolium, assembly GCA_022545495.1. Taxonomy (NCBI): domain Eukaryota; kingdom Viridiplantae; phylum Streptophyta; class Magnoliopsida; order Asterales; family Asteraceae; genus Chrysanthemum; species Chrysanthemum lavandulifolium. The sequence continues at coordinate 132,884,541 of CM040241.1, read as the reverse complement.
CAATTTTGCAACCTGCATGATCTGATTCTGCAAAAGCCGTGAGCTCAATTCCGGAGTCCTTCGGATACCTCCCAAGTGAATGGTCCTTTTGAAATACCGAAAGATCCATTTAACCTCTTTGAGGTGAGACTTAGTAGACCTTGCCTGAAATCGTGCACATAAACAAACAACAAACATAATATCCGGACGGCTAGCTGTTAGATGTATGAGAGACCCGATCATAATATGATATTTTCTAGGATCAACGGGTGTCCCTTGTAAATCAAGATCTAGCTTGGTGTCAGTAGCAAGTGGTGTACTAACACTATCTTAATTTTCCATTCCATGTTTTGTCAAAATGTCAAATGTATACTTTGACTGATTAATGAAGATACCACGAGGGGACTGATGTATTTGTAAACCGAGAAAAAATTTCATTGGTCCCATAGTCAACATTTGAAATTTGCTAGAAATTAATTTTTCAAATTTTTGTGTATATTTAGGATTTGTGGAGCCAAATATTATGTCATCTACGTAAATCTGTAGTAGCAAAATGTCGTCGTGATATTTTCTAATAAACAGTGTTGGGTAAATGATACCTTTGGTGAAATTGTTGGCTAAAAGGAATTTTGAGAGTTCTTCATACCATGCCCTTGGTGCTTGTTTAAGGCCATAGAGAGCCTTCTGCAGCCTGTCGACGCGATGGGAAATTCTGGATCTTCGAATCCTTTTGGTTGGCTTACGTACACTTCCTCTTTGAGATTTCCGTGGAGAAAAGTTGTTTTCACGTCCATCTGGCAGACTGTGATGGACTTGTGTGTTGCATATGCCAATAATATCCTTACTTCTTCTATCCTAGCAACCGGGGCAAATGACTCTTCAAAATCAATTCCTTCCTCTTGTCTGTAACCTTTTGCCACGAGGTGAGCCTTGTTTCGAATTATAACGTTTTGTTCATCAACCTTGTTCTTCCAGATCCACTTCAAACCAATGATAAGTTTGTGAGTGGGTCTTTCAACTAGTTCCCCAACTCCTAGTGTGTGAAACTGGTTGATCTCTTCTTGCATCGCCTCGATCCACGCATTTTCTTTCATCGCTTCCTTAATGTTTTTCGGTTCTTCTTTGATACATACAGTGAATGCACGCAAAAATCTGGATCAGTGGCTAATTTGTTTCTTGTTTGTATGGGTTTAAACGGTTCGCAAGCACTTACTCAAATGGATGGTCTTTAGTCCACTGGTATTTTGAAGGGTATTTTTGGTAGAATGTGTGCATGTTAGAAGGATCTCTATAACGATTTGATGATTCGATTGACTCTGTCGACGGTGGTGTGCCGAACGGGTTAACAAAGACTTTTTCTTCTTTTAACTTTGCATCATTTCCATTTTGATCTATTTGTTCTTGAACTTGTATGTTTTTCTCATTATCAATGTTTCTGTGAGGTACCTGCAATATCTAGAGTGTCTGTCAATGTATTTGTTGTTATCGGTGATGGTGCTTCGGGTTCAACGGTTGTAGATGCAACTTGTGTCTATTGATTAAGAGTTGTAGGTGCGCGGGAGTTGTAATTGGAGCATCACTTTGTTGATTACTCATCATACATTGACTCAAACAGAATATTCAAGTCACGCTCTATTGGTGTAACAATTGGTGTTGTTAATTGAGCAGGTTTAGGCACGAGCCCTGAACTGATGTGTTGAGAAGTCATTGGGTTAAGTGCAGGTTCTGATGTGAGTCATTCAGAAGCCATTGCCAATATCTCATCAATCTTTATGTTCATCGTTTCCATGATCCTTTTTCTCCATCGGTTGTACACACTGTAAGCTCTCGAATTATCAGCATAACCGATGAAGATATCGATATCCTCCTTCGCCTTGAGCTATCTTAGATGTTCTCGGTCATTCAATGGATAACACAAAGCGTCGAAGACATGTAGCTGTGAGATATTTGGTTTACGTTTGTTGAGGAGCTCGTAAGGTGTTTTATTAAATATTGGATGGATAAGGGAACGGTTTTTGGTGTAACACGCGGTGTTCACTTCATCTTCCCATAGAAATTGTGGTGCATTTGAAAAAAGCAACATCATACGAGCAGCTTCTACCAACGTGCGGTTTCTTCTTTCAACGAATCCATTCTGTTGCGGTGTTTGGACATTAGATGTTTAATGAGTTATGCCAACGTCATCAAAATAAGCCTTTAGTTGTTGGTTTGTGAATTCAGTACCATTGTCAGTACTTACAATTCTTACGAGAACTTGTAGACAAACTTGCACATGCTTCAGAAAGGTTTTGATGATGTCCGGTGCTTCATCCTTTGATCGAATAAATTGTACCCATGTAAATCTTGAATAGTCATCGACAATACCAAGATGTACTTCTTCCTGTTTATGCTTTCAACTCTCATTGGGCCGCATAAATCCATGTGTATTAGATGTAACCTTTCCTCTGAACTTGGTGTATTTTTTAGTTTGTATGATGCCTTCTTACTCTTACCTAATTCACAGGATAGACAAAGGTGCTCTTTTTCATATTTGAGTTTTGGTAAACTGATGACAAGGTTATATTTTGCAAGCTTGTTGGTGGTATCAAAGTTTACATGTAATAAACGACGATGCCACAACCAAGACTTAGTTGATGAGGCTTTGGTCATGAGACATATTGGTGATGTGGAAATGAGTTCAAAGAGGTGGATTGTGTAGAGTGTATAATTGTGGTTGCCGCGAGATCCTTTCATTAGGTCAACACCTTCCAAGTTTCTGATGAAGCAAGTGTCTTTCCTGAATGCAACCTCGAGATCTAAATCACAGAACTGCCCTACTGAAAAGAGATTACGTCCCAGACCCTCGACGTAATTTACCCGTGTAATCAAGTAGTTCACATGTTGTAAATCCCCGTAACCTATAATTTGTGCAAAGTTATCATTTTCGAATCGAACGGTGCCTAAAAACGTTTTGACAAAATACTTAAAAGCTCTATCTTGCCAGTCATGTGTTTGGAACAACCAGAATCGATGTACCAGAGGCATATTTGAATCACATGCATTGAAAGTAGAAGAGGACTATGGAAGATGGAAAAACATGGATCCCCATATTTCAATAGGTTCCAAGATGTTAAAAGCATAAGGTTTGAGTGTCAATTATCTTAATACACTCGAAGTCACAATTTCAACTATTTTCTTCCTAGCCTCTTGTGTTGGTGCAGTGGGGCTCACTTTCACAGATATTTTCTTAATTTCCCACCTATAGCATGGTGGAAGTATACTATACGACAACCATGGTCTATTCTAATACGCTCTACTTTGCTTAGGTTTCCTAGAGGGAGACACATTCTTGATTGTTTCTGATTTGGGATTTGGAACAGTGGTTTTTACAACATGTGGTTTCTTGACGCTAGGTTTTGATGCTTTGTCTACACTAGTTTTCGGTACACTAGGTTTCCTAGGTCGTCTAGGTTTATGTGCCCTACTAGTGGATGGTTTTGAATTTCCATGCAAAGCATTTAAGTATTGAGAACACAATTATCATGATTTCCAGAAACTACACATTCACCACAAGCATCACAAACAGAGTGCAGTTGAATACTGTTCTTTATTATAAAGCATAAAATTTCTATGGTGCTCTTCTACTTTTTCTTTATTCTTCGTTGTAGGACCTTACAAATATCAACCTTATCACAAACCCAACACGTATACAAGTATAACCACGTGAAACCCAAACACAAACTATGCGTAGAAGTAAGAAACAAAGAAAGGAAAGATGGTGACTTGATGTTATAAATAAATAGTGTATGTGGAGAAGAAAAGATAAACACAATAAAGATGATGTTTATTGCAAAGGAAGAACACACACACACACACACTCAAGCACACCCCTCAAATGACCATTTGAGGGGTATTTATAGTACAAGAGGCTTAAAACCCTAAAAGGCTTTGCTTGGGCTTTTCGTGGGTTGGACATGGATTGGGCTTTGGATACTTAAGCTTCAAACGACTAGCATAATCATAACGCCTAGCCATTTAGCTTAGTCTAATCCACGAGCCCGTTGACTATTCTATCACGATATCTAACACACGATACAAAGTTCCTAAACGTGAATGACCATCACTTCTAATAAAACTATTAAGGCTAACATTCGTGTTTCTACTCTTAGATGTTTGCTGGACCCTATTCTTCATTTCAGTCCTCTTAAGTTGTGGTCTGCTAACATTATGAGTGCACTCTATTCTTGTAGAAGGTAACAGATGTTTGTTAGGAATCTTAGTTTCAACCTTTTGTGTAGTCTGTGTGTCGATGTTTGTTGCTTCTTTCCTAGGTCCTTCTAATCTAAGGTGTATGTAGTCTATGTCTAATTATTGTGTGCTCGTATGATAGTTTAAAGATGTGTTTACTTAGGTTTTACTACTCCTTAATTATCTCCTATTGGTGGTTGAATTGTCACGTCCTTATTCTTAGTTGCGTTGTGTGTCTAAGGTTGTAGGGTGTCGTTTCTCCCTAACTCTTTGAACTTACCAAAGGTCTCGTCTACAAAACCCACTAGGGATAATAAACTCTTACTTTAAGGCACTCTTTGGATGGTTTAGCTTACAACTACTCAAGGAGTCATATTCTAAGGTTCACAAAGATTTAATCAAGCATTAAGTACACAACGAATGACCTATCGCATTACTAGATCATTAATCAACTAAGATAAGAGCCAACCAATCAATATTCAATAATTAAGTTTCATATTCCTAAGCAAACACACAAGTAAATTAGTGGACATGGAGAACATGCAAGCATACACACAAATAATCAAAGACATAATTGTATTAATGAAGTAAAACACTTATCTTGGTGTAAGATAGGTTTGGAACCCTAACATCTTGTCAAAGACACCTTGGTTCGGTTTAGGTTTTTACTCCAAAAGACTACACACTAAAAGCGAAAAATTCGGATTCTATATAAAGATTACACATGCGACGGCGTCACCTTATGTTTTGTGACGCCGTCGTGTCGCCGCTCATTAGGGTTTCGTCTTGGCCACGTTAGACTTGCGACGGCGTCACCTTGTGCTTGTGCCCGTCTCTTCGACTTCGGCGCCGTCTGGATTGCATCTAGGCCGCCCGAGTTGCGACGGCCTACTCTTTTATAACTTGATGTCGTCACTTGAAAATAGGAGTTTTGGCTGTTTGTCTGTCACAAAATCCTCCGACGGCGTCATGCTTAGCGATGACGCCGTCACCTTATGTTTTCAGCACTTTGAGTGTCTCGATTCGACTTTGGCCATTTTCTTCAGATATTCGCGCCTTTTCGTCCAAATAAATGCCATTCCAAAGATTTTGCCTTCAAGAGACCTAAAAAGTGAAAAAGAACGATATTAAGCAATAACGGATACAAAAGTGATCAAATAAGGGCTTAAACGACCCCTCAAAAAGGTACCTTTTAAAACCTTATCAAAAATCTAGAACAATTGCCAACCCCGGACTAGGTCGAGGTAAAAGTCTATTCTTAGCTAGGCAACGGTTCAACCTAGTCTAAGGCAACAACTACCGCACATCTATCTAAACAGTCAAGCATATAAGCAAATCCAAATAGTTTTAACGGTCCAAAAACAGTAGCATGATTCTCACCCCAATATAGTTAAAAACGTAGATAAAAGTGGGGCTATGAAACTCACCTCAAGCAATCAACGTGCAAATAAACACTAGCGGAAGATAAAGGTAATCACGGCTCGAACTATCGACTCGGCACAACCTATTAATGTAAACTCGTTTTAATATATAATTCCCAAAATCAACGTTATCTACCCCAATTTATTTCGTTTTGTTATTTCCAAAAATGTCTCGTTTCACCATTTAATCCTAGTGTTTGGTATCCTCATGTGGGTGTATCGACTCAATATGATGTCATGAATGCACTCAAACAACCAATATGTAACTCAATGCAACACAATGAGACATCTAAGCGATAAGCTCCATAGTTCAATAAGTTTCGGAATGAATAGTAGACCTTATCGAATTCGTCAATTCGATAAACTCAATTATTATTCGTACGCTTATTATCCCATAAATCGATCGCATCCTAAAGAGTCATTAGGATAATTCACCCATTAATAAGGTTACCCATCGTATTCCAGCGGGCTCTTATTAGATTCATCAACCTAATAAGTCCGCTACCCACGCGGATCAACACTATTAATGTTAGGTCATCCGTAACCCATGCACACAACGTAAGTAAATAAATACTTGAAAATAGTATTAAATGCCCATAATTGGCATTTATCGATAAACGTGTACTCGAAACATTAATTACTTATTTATTATAAAACATTTCTATTTTTAGTCGTTAGTTTCCATTTAAAATAGTAAATAACAAGATAAGACTTGTTATCGATATTTTTGGTATAAAAGTTTTTTTTATTATTTACATTTCATAGTCTATTAGCATTTTCATATAAATATATATTTTGTCAAATTCCAATATTAGTTTCATATCGTTATTCGTTTCGAGTCCACAAGCACGAGTCACAACTTCTCGGCTTTTAATCAATCAATAGTCCAATCTATACTAAAGTCCATGTTACGGCGTTGTCGGGGTCAACTATTGACTAAAAAGTCAAAGTAACACCGACGTTGCTCAAAGTTGACAATTATATATATCAAGTCCAAATTAAAAGTCATAATAGCGCAATACAATCCCAAATCAACTCAAATCAATCTCAAATCAATCTCGCCAACCAATCAACCAACCAAATATACCCGAAACCAATGTTATGACCCTAATGGTCATGACCCGGTCACGGTTAAGACCACGTGAACCAAACAAGCTCTAGAAGCTTTTCGGCTCCACCCGTCTCATCCAAACACCAACAATATCAACCAATCAAGCTACCAAAACGACCCCGACTCGGACCCAAGGTCCATGTGGGCCACGTACGCAACCCATCGGGCTCGCACGTGCCCTAGGTGGCTCGTACACCATGCCAAACCCAACCAAACACTACCAAATCAATACCACAACATCCAAATACAATCAATCAACCTCCAATCATCAATCAAACATCAAACCCAACATCTATTCTAACCAAAAACATGAAACTAGACCTAAAATGCAAAAACCCAACATTATGATACACCACATGCTTACCAAACACTAGCTACATGTTTATTTAAGTGTTAATTAGACTTAATCCCACGTTTAAACCAAAAGCCCTAAATTTTATCATAGGGTCGAACCCTAATCAAGTCATACGTGGCTTATTAAAGCTCAAACAAGTGTTACTCATGTTCCATTTACCTTATTCAAGCCCGATCTACAAGATTGAATGAAAACCCTAAAAGTACGAATCTTAATCTTAAGATTTGAAGGTGTTATGGAGGTCCAAATGGAGCGTGTAATATATGGTTGGAAAGAGGAGAAAGAGAGCTTCAAGATGGTGGTAGAGGTGGGTGGTCACGCGCGGTGACGGTGCCGGAGTTGGCCGGAACAGTGGCCGGACTCCTTAAGGTGGCAGCTAGGGTTTATTAGGGTTAGGGTTTTTGTGATTTGGGGGAGAGAGAGAGTAGAGAGAGAAAGTGTGTTTTGTGTGTGTTTTTAGTGAGAGAAACAACTAGCAAAATGAGGGTGAGGGAGGCCTTATATACTTGGACAAAAAGGACTCAAAAATAAATAAATAAATGTGGAGGGGGGCGCCGGCCATGGGGAAAAGTGGGGGGTCGGAGATGTAGTTTTTCGTAACTATATCGTTTACCCATCCCCGAGCTCATATATTGTCCCCCGAGTGTCCCTCGACGTTCATTCGACTTTCTAACATCGTTATTTATGTTTTTCCACGAGTTATGACTATTTATTTGCCAATTTTCGAGTTATGGTCTAAAAGTTACGTTATTTCTCGTTTTAGGCTTTTCTAGTGCCGAATCGAATAGTGCCTACCAAATAGAGTTAAAACTCATACGATAACTCATTCAATAGTGAAATCATTCATAAAAACCAATAAACGATATAAAATCGAGTCATGGTTGATAAAATAGTGATAAAGGCAAAGCTCGGTTTAGTTTAACATAATGCGGTTACCTAAAATAGACTCCCTAAATTGCCAGTTATCACAGTTACTGCTTAATATCGTTCCTTTTCACATTTTAGGTCTTTTGGAAGCAAATTGCTTGAATCAAGCACTTTTAGACGAAAAGGAGTGAAAACATGAAGAAAACGAAAAAGACAATATTTCAAGGCTGATTTTCATACCTGACGGCGTCCCAACTCAAAGGCCGACGCCGTCACTCACAAGGTTTTCTAAAAAGTCTCAAGCAACGGCTCAAGTCATATTTTGGTTTTACAACATGACGGCGTCACGCCTTCTTCCAGAAGGGCGTGCCTTTAATTTTTCACCAGACGACCAAGACCCATTCCAAGACGACGTTCAGAATGAAGCCAGACGGCGTCATACTTCCTTACATGACGTCGTCCCAATGATAACTTATCCATAACGAAACCCTAATGACGGCGGCCAGACAGCGTCACCATCAAAAGGCGACACCGTCGCAAGTGTAAATCTATATATGAACTTTGAATTTTCTGTATTTTGTGTGTAGTATTTTGGAGAGCAAACCCTAGTTCATTCATAGTCCAACTTGGACAGTATTTTAGGGTTCCAAACCCTTCTTTACACTCAAAGATAAGTTTATTTATCCAATCTATCACCATGTTTATTCTATGTTCAATTTTTTGTTTGTGTTCTTGCTTTTCTATCAGGCGTAGCTAAATTAATATAGTGTTTGCTTAGATCATGAAACCTAGTTGTTGATTATTATTAGGTTGTCTCTTGTTTTAATTGGTAGACGCTAGAGTAAGGAAAATTGGCTTCTTCGTTAATTGTTGCGAGCTTGAACGTCCTAAATAGCAAAAAGCTTGAGAGTGCACTTAAGCCATCGTTGTGTTATGGCGTGAGTTGTAGCTTTAGGATAATAAAGTATTCGGGGGAGATACTACGGTACTTAGCGATCCCGGATAGTCTAGAGGAGAGTTACAATTCATTGAACTAGGGAATTAGGCACGCCCCCCTATGACTAACACAGAATACAACGCACCAATTAGAATGAGGATGTGACAATTCAACCGACCAATAAGAGATGACTAGGGAGTAAGAAAATCTAAGTAAACACGTTTTTAATTATCATAAGAACTCACTCAATCAATCCATAGCTTTTTCTCCTTTTCATTAGTTAATTATTATTTTTTATTTGTTAAGTAGTTTAAATTGGTAGAATTACCAAACCCCCACTCTTCAAACCCCGAGATTTTACTTGCTTTCCAAAAATATAAAAAAGATAAAAAAGAATCTCCTTCAACCTCACATTTTCGTCATACATCTCTACTAGCATCTCTATTCCCCTATAGAACGATCAACCCCCTAGGCTTACCCATACTACACTGCAACGATTAGGTACACTGCCTAGTGGGTTGTAAAGCTTGATCGCGGAAAAGGAAGTCTTTCGATCCCGAACCCACGCATCAAGTTTTTGGTGCCGCTGTCGGGGAATAGAATAGCTAGTTAGTTTTCTATCTTGATTAGGTCTACTCACTTGATTCCTATCAAGTGAGCTTTTTTCTTTTTCGTTAACTTTCTTGTAGTCTATCCCCTTCTTCGTGTTTTTGTTTGTAGCCTTGTCACTTTTCGTCATGGAAGGTGATAATCCACCCAACAACAATCCACCACATCATCCACCACACCATCCACCACCACCACATCAACCATTACCGCCACCAAAACCAAACCACTCACCACAAAACCAACCACTTGATCGAGCCTATGCCAACCAACTTCGCGCTCGAAGAACTTAGGTGGAACGTTTATATAATCTTTAAAAGACCATTTTAACCTATGATTTGATCTTGAAAACGTTTTGTAAAACAAAATCACCCTAAATCATCATTAGCCGACTAATATCACTTGTAGGAACCAAGTTTATCAATCACATAACAATCATTAAGAAGACTGCTTAAATACATGGGAGGAGCCACTAATGGGCTTGGTGAGCTTGGGCTTAGTTTTTGGACAAGGCTTATACACGTTTACTTAAAGTAGGCTAACATAACTTCTAACCTATTAGATTAACTAATACTCGAAGCCCACTATTTAATCTATACTTAACTATTACAAACGAACAAGGTTCTCGACATATAAATGACCATCACTTCAAATAAAATATTAATGCTAACATTATTGGTACTGATAATACTGAAATTAAAATATTCAAAGAGTTTCTCAGTTCTAAATTTCAATCAAATATCTTGGCCTGTTAAAGTTTTTTATGGAAATTAAAGTGATTAGAGAGGGTGATGAATGATGATCTTTAATCTTTCACAAATAAAATATTGTCTAAAGCTTTTAAATGAGTTTGGTCTTCTTGCTAGTAAACTTGTTTTCATATTAAGAAAACATAACTAGTTTTCATAAACTTGTTGGGAAGCTTATCTATCTTACTAATACTAGACCAAATATTTCTTATTATGTGCACTATCTATCTCAGCATATGCATTCACTTTTGAAATCTCATTTGAAAAGTGCTTAATGTTCTGAGATGCTTGAAAGGTTCTCCTGGAAAAGGACTAAGGTATGTTTGTTCTAAACCCAATGATAATGTGTAAGGATATTCAGATGCAGACCGGATAAAATATCCTAGACCAGAAAATCTATTTCCTAGAAAAGTAAGAAGCAAACCACTCTCTCTAAATCTTCAACTGTAGCAGAAGACAGATCTTTAAGCTCTGCTTCTTGTGAAATTATCTGGATTTTAGAAATTTTAAAAGATCTTTAAGTTGATATTCAATTGCATGTTTCTTTTATCTGTGATAATAAAGCAACTCTTCAACTTGTTGTTAATCTAGTTTTTGATGAAAGGTTAAAACATTTTGAAATAAATGTGCATTTTGTCGAGATAAAATGGCAAAAGGGGTCATAAGTGCTAACAAGATTAGCACTCTGGAATCTGGACTGTAGACATTTTTACACAACATCTTTCTTATATCAATAAATTGGGAATGTTTGACTTGTTTAATAATTAGATTCAGGGGGATTTTAAAATGAGTAGCTTATAAAGTTGCTTATTCAACAAGAGCGTATTGCAAAGTGCTTATTATGTGATTAGATGTTTCAGGTATCTTGAAAGACAACAAGTGACATATAAAATTCAAATTTGGACGTGCACATTATGGAAAGATCAAGGGGATGGAACTTGGGAGGTTGTATATACGGCTCTTTCTCTCTGAAATCATAACAACATACACAAACTCAAACCTGAATATTTCTCCCTCGTTATTTAATTATCTTGATCTCTGATTTCATTCTTCTATATTTATGTATTCGTACGATTGTTGTCTTATTGATAACAATCGTTTAGTACTGTAATCGTTTGACTATTGTTGGCTCAATCCAGCCGATTAGTTTGTTATAGATTTTTGTAGTTGATTTGTGGTTGATTATTTTTTTATAGAATTAGTGGCTCATCAAATTTTCATTAATAGTCGACCATCGTTGGTTACAAACTTAAAATAACACCAAAGCTTGTAACCATGAAGGAGGACTATCTGATTTTTAGAAATTCCGCAAGCCTATTTGTGGTTGATTATTGATTGTTTATGCTTATGGGCTTATGGCACATCTTAAAGTCTTAAACAAGTACTTGAGAAATTCAAAGCTCATTTAATAGTTATATAACTTATTCTTAGTCCCTCATACAAGTCATGAATATAGTTATTTGTCATGAAAATGTTACATCGGCACATTGCTCATCTTTGAATCATTTCCTACCCCTTTAAAGATATGGCACCAAATGGTTGCAGGTCGCTTCTAGTTGACGTGAGCTGTATTCATCGACCATGCATTTAGTCTCGCAATCGTGATAATCTCTGATCCATTGTTGAATACATGCAAGTGTGCATTTTCACCAACAGCTAGTGTCGGATAAATCCTGGACGAGATTACAGTTTTTCCTCCTTCTGCAAAGCTTTCTACGACTGAATGATCAATGAGGCTCCTAAGTGAAAGCTTCTTTTCTGCTAAATCAACATCCACAAAGCCTCCGAATGATGGTTTGTACTCGTTTTGATTTAATGAGGAACTGTTTTCAAAGAATAAAGAAAAGAAAACCAATATCAACACAAAATGAGATGAATTTCCATATATACTTTTCATGACTACAAACCATCATACTACTAATGCAATAGATTCGTTTCATACCTAATTAACCGTATTAAATGTAACAAAGTTGGTAATGATACTTAGCAGACTACTAGGCGACATGGTATAATTAGTTAAACATGCTGTTATGCATATGTGTGTCTTTTAATAATTGTCTAGGAAGAAGAAATTTCCAAGAAAGAAGGCTTACGGAGTGGCATCAGAACACAAGAGAACTCTATGTTTGTTGTGCGGGGTCTTGAAAATCCTAAAGAAGACGGGAGTATATTCTTCAAGCTTGCTTGAAGCAAGCGTCATGAGCCCAAATGGACCAAGTCCGCCTTGTACGGTTGCACCTTTTATACCACATATACTTTTAGCAAGATTCTCCGGAGGGAATTTGTCCCATTTCTCATCATACAACTCAGCTTTCTCCAAACTCGAAAATGTAAAAGTTACATCCACATCGGCCTGCAATCATATCACATTCAGAGAAATAACTAATTGATTCTCATCATATATTGAACGTACAACGAATATCATAAAATACAAACCTGAGCTACGGTAATTCCTTTTATTTCAATGGTATCTCCTTTGTTGAGTTTCGTATTGCTTAGCTGTATCTTTTGGCCTCTTAGTTTATCCAATTCAACAACCGGCCATTGTAGCAGTTTGTTTCCACTTGGGTCCAACCAAACCTTACGTGGAATCAGCTATATAAAACCAATATTAAGATAAGTTTAGCTACAGATATAAGAATATATCACACAGATATATACGCAATAAAACTTACGTGAATTCCAGCCCATCCTTTGGCGATATCTTCACTGGTAGTACTCGACTCATTAGCCCAACCTGTCAAAATCCTCCTCTTCTTGATTGGATCAAAGAAAGTTTTAGATGCATAAAAGTTCCCGTAATCGTATCTTAAACCATCCCAGCCATCAACTGATGTGTTATCAGGGATATATCTATCCTTAACAAGGTCGTAAGTTCCAATCGTGTAATAATCAAACCTAGTCATGTCAAGGCTAGCCTTAAAAACATATTTCACATCACCCCCTATTGCTGAAGTGTCTAGCCCATTAGTTCCTTTAGATGATACAGGGAAAAAATCGGGGCATTCCCACATACCAACACCAGTTTTCGTGTGAAATGGATGTTTGGCCAAAGTCCACTTAATAAAGTCCCGGCTTCTATACAAATATGCAATGCCTCGATGGTTATTTTTACTACCAATAACAAGTTTCCAATGTCCATTGTTAAACCAAGCCGTTGTAGGATCACGAAAAGAGGATACATTTTGGTGTACTGGCTTAATGATCGGGTTGTTGTCGGGCTTTATCCATTTTCGTAGGTAAGGGTCCGAATAGTTAGCAGGTATGGCGTAGTTTTGTACTTGGTAGCCAGGTTCTGGTTTTTGTTTTACTATACCTGTGTATATGATCACCGGTTTATTACCTGGTAGGATCGTAGCGGATCCTGACCAGCATCCATATTTATCGAATGGTTTCGATGGAACGATAGCATGCTCCAAAGGGATCCAGTTGATCAAATCTGTCGACACCGAGTGTGCCCACACAATATTGCCCCATACGGCACCTTTGGGGTTATATTGGTAGAACAAATGGTAAAACCCTTTGTAATACATAGGTGCTGTTCAAATAACAAATTTTAAAAAATAAACCATAGTTAAAAACCATGCATCTTATTAAATAGAGAAATCATTAGCGTTGAAAAATAGTATTTGCTTACCATTTGGATCTATGTTGGTTTAATATTGATTGCACCCCACGTCGAGATCATGCAAAAAAAAATATAAATCATTAATTTGGTTGCATATAAGACAAAGTTAGAGAATAGTACAAAACAGAAACTTAAACTAACAAGAGTCTTAGATTTTAAAACAAAACAATTAAAAAATTTTAGCAGAATCAAACAATTGAATAATAGACACAATTCCAGCTGTTTTGAATCTTAACAGAAACAATACTATAGTTTAATAGAACCAATAAGTGATTTAATATAAACACATAGTTATTACTACACATGGAAAGAAATGTAACAAAAGTGGGCTAACAATCAAGTTACGATACCTCTTTTTTATTCATACGTCACCAAAGTATAATAATTAAACCAACTTATTATATACCATAACGAGCATAACAGTTAAACCAATATTTTAACTTTTTACATATATAAATATACATAAATCATTTTCTTCTAACCTTTGATACAAGTGTAAAACTAGTTTTTTTTATAGTATTTGAGAGGTAACTTTTAGAAGAAAAAAGTTTGAAGGAAAAACTTTAACACTCTTCACCCATCATATACTAGTTTTTTTTATAGTGTGCTTAATATATTGAAATTGATGTAGTATTATTTGAAAATATTATAAGAGATAGTGTCCTATACTCCTATCCTATGCCACACGTAAATTTATGGTTAGATATATCCAAGAAGGCAAGATCAGGGTTTAAAGCTCACGTGAAAATTAACTAGCTTCAAGTTTACGTACATCGTTTTTACACAACTTGTGGCCTTGTTGGACGACAATTACGACCACAAAGACCTTAAAGGAAAAATATACTCGTATTAGATAAATCAACTAAGGTTATAAGGGAATAATTAATTAAATTAATGTAGAACTGTCGGGAATAATTAATTAGACTACTGTAGAAAGATAGTTCTACCAAGAAATATCTCTTGATGTATCTTAAAATAAGCAAAAATGATTTGTGCACATTTAAACTGCAAATTTACACTCTCTATGTACTTATAAAGGCCTTTTTGTTATGGGAAGACACATCTGTAACTTACAAACTAATTCTCTCTTATTATTTAAAAAGCGAAAATTGGCTAAATATACACACCCTAAAAGTTGAAAAATTGATAACATTTTCACACATATTTTTTCTGTCATTTCTGCACCATACAAGTGTGTTTCATTACTCAATTAACTTTAATAATGCTTATAACTTGTTATCAGACTTAACATTTTCTAGTTTACTATGATTGAGTGATTCAGTCATACATAATCCATACAATTATCATAATAATCAAATGGACTATCAATAATACACCAATTAAGTTTTTGTCTTATTGTAGAATAAAATTATAGAACATTGACTTAGACTTTGGGGCAACGACACATGTGCTAACTCTATAGGTAAATAAACTATGTACTCCGTATTGCATATTCATTTCACAAAGTAAACAATGTCTATTGATCCTAAATTAGTTGTAAGTCGTAGATACTTAAAATTGTCGTTCTAAAAATATCTTAAAAAGTAGAAACCAATATCATCGTTTGAGCAATAAGAGTTTCATTTTCTGGTGATTATTAGGATAGAAATTAAATTAAACTTAAAACACATTGCTTTAATATATTAATTAATCTCAAGAATATGTCATTGTTGTTATATTCAAAGAAGGCAGGCTTATGTCTGCAAATATTCATTTGACTCCTAGTTTTTTCCTAGCGAAAATGACATTTCCTGATCCTCGCATGTAAAATAAAATATGAATGCAAACTGTTTTTCCCATGAAAATGTAGTATATTAAAGCAACCTAAAAATTGGTTCACATACACATACATGCATCTATTGTGCATTACATTTACCATTTACCATGTATACTATGGATACTAGTGATTGTTAGAGAATGAAAATCTCGTCGGTATTATATTTTATTGATCGACTATTTATAAGGTAAATGACCTAATGAACCCTAAGCAAACAAACCGGGCTTGGGCTTACTAATCCTAACAGTGATCATAACTAGTATCGGATACAGTGCATATGTGAATATGAAAACTAAAATGAAGAACTTACCATTGATCCAATTTTTCTTGGGTTGAAAATGATAACCAGTTCTATAAACTTGCTTAACTTCTGCAAGATTTTCAGTGTGTTCAATGAAATGAAGCTTGTGAGAAGCCATAGCGCCTCCGTCCCTTCCATCGAAGTAATTCAACATTGGTAAAAGACATATTAACAATGGAAAACCCCATATAGACCTAATAACCCCCATGATCGATAGTGTTTGCAAGGGTGCAGCGTAGCCAAAAAAATGAGATGTGAGAAATGTCGGATGTTTGGTATGTATTTATAGAGAGAAAGTCCCCATCAACATCATGATCAAGTTACATTTACTAGATAAACCTTTTCTTATATGATTCTTTAATTAAATAAGGCAAGTCTTAGAGAAATTGTATTTTATTTTTCTATTTAATTTACAATTATAATTTCCTCATCTTTTTCCAACAAAAATGATGGTAAAACTTAAATGGGATTGTTTAACGGATGCCTTCGGGGAAAGGTTTAACATTATTATAAAAGGAAACTTTTTATCGAATTAAAAATCAGATTTAATTATGGTAATTTACGAGTTTAATGAATGTGTATTAAATGTAATTTGTATTTTAAAATGAAAGTTTGTGTTTAATGAATGAGATTTAACCGGTGCCCTGAGGGCACTTATGTAGGAAAATATGTATTTTAAAATGAAAGTTTGTGTTTAAATTAGACTTGCAAGTTATTTATTCAACTTTGGTAATTATGTAGGAAAATATGTATACCCACTACGTGGGCAAAATGCAATGGACTTCTGTTGCGACATGCTACTTTTTTTCATGTATTCATGTCTTCTTGGAAGATGTATATATTTATCAATCCAATTTTATCTTATATACTACAAATTTCAACTCATTGTAAAATTGTCAGCTTAAGATTAACTTGCCAACTCATTTTGTATTTGACACAGGTTGAATATATTAGTGCTCAAAGATTGTGCACTATAAAAGTGTTGGATAATCATAGCCCCCGCCTACAAATCTACAATCTTCTCAAATGCTTTCTTAACATATTTCCTTCATTTTGATCTAGATAAAACAAACTTTTACTTAAGTTTGTGGTTCGATAGGATGGTAGTAACGCGATGGATCTTTAATCATGGTTGATATGCATACAATCAATCGACTATGCTTTGAAACAATGGTGCATTAGTTTGCATGTTTCATTAATATGAAACTAATTAGGTCAAATTTCTGAATGCTTTATGATATTTAACATGTATAGTGGTAACATTCAAAATCCATATCTCTATCTGACTAGGTTGTGATATATTTGCCTGGACTTTCTTTAAGGTTTATCCGAAAATTGACTTTAATTAATGGTAAATGATAAAAGAATGGATAAAAAGCAAGAAAACGTGAAAATGAAAATGACTTAGGGAGGTTCTTTTTCCAATTTTCCGTGAAATGTATAAAAGGCCACGTACTTATCAAATATGGACAGTGCCTTTGAATGCAACTGAATATTACTTTGGTCAAGTTGGTGATGTAGCCACAACTAACAAGCTATACTTATCCAAGTCTCGAACGTTCAACATTACTCCTTTGACATGTCCTTGTGTTAAAATGACATGTTTTAATTATACACTCGCGGGTGGGTGCGAAAATAGATTATACTCTCAAGTATTTGGATGACGGAACGGTTCATGACTAGGAGAAATGTGACTGTTAAATTGTTTGCAGTACTAATAGGAACATCCCTATCATATTATTGTAGGATTACCACCAAGAATTTGGCAAAACATCATAGAAACAAGGACTTGCACTACTAATAGGAACATCCCTTATATTGGACACTTAGAATGACAGTATTTATATTCTTAAAAACTATCATCATTGATTTGAATAAAGGTTAAATGTGTATGAATTTAATTTTACTGAAATACGCAATGTTTTATTGTTTTTTTTATGATCAAAACACGGCTCTTGTAGTGATATTGTATCACTTTTTAGTATTTCATGAATCATGACAAAAACATATCAATGATTTATTGATTTACTTACTTTTAACATTTCTCGCAATATGAAAATGACATTAGGTGCATCATCGAGTATTGGACACAAATGTATTGAGAGGTTTTCTGATAGCAATGTTTAACAGTGAGATATATTAAACACAAAGCTAGCTATATAGAGGATACAACTGGTAATCATAGACATCTACTAACGGATATAATGTACAGAAGATGAAAAATGACATATCATTGATGCAGTTTCTTGAGTTATATTCATGGACATTTAGGTTTATGCTAGATTCACCGATACTAAGTAAACACACAAATTTGTTCTGATCATAAGAACTGAGCATATGAATGCATTTTACTGTGGAAGATACAATAAGGAGGTGAAAAGAGGATTTAAGGTTACTCTCAGTTATCCTGTTATGAATCCTATCAGAATGAATATATTTACTCATTTTGAGCTTTGTAAGGTTTTCTTCATGGTGTTTTTGGCGCAAAGCGTTTAGGAGCGTTGAGATTTTTAATGCCCGTTTAGCAGTCCGTTGTTTCCGGTTTCGCCACGCCGCGCTTTTGCGCTCGCTTTCGCGCCGCTTTACGCCGATGTTGCCGTTAAGTTGTCCGAAAGCCTTTTACTTGCGTTAGTTTTACCCCTTTTATGCTGCTGCCTTTACGCCGTCGCATTTCACGTTTCGTACGTTACCGTCCTGTTTAAATTCATCCGCCACGTTTTAAGTACGTGCTTCGCCATCGCTCGGTTTCACGTTGCAAGTGCTTTTACAGCGTTTCATCGTTTTTTACGTTGTCCCGCCGTTTTGCGCTTTCCAAAGCTTTTACTCACCCACTTTTATGTTTTGACCTTTTACGTTCCGATTACTTACTTAAAACGGATGAAATTGTAAAAACAGATGAAACGTAAATAAAATGAACGAAACATAAAAACAACGGACGAAACGTAAAATGGACTAAAAGTAAAACGGATGAATACGTAAAAAATGGATGAAACGAAAACATACGAAAGCACGCAAACCGATGAAAACGTAAAAAGACGAAAACGTAAAACGGACGAAAACGTAAAAAATGGACCGCAAAACGATTAAAAACGCAAAAAACGGATGAAAACGTAAAAACGAACGAAAACGAAAAAACGGATAAAACGCAAAATGGACGAAACGGAAAATACTGACAAAACGAAAACGATGAAAACGCCGCAAAACGGACGAAAACGAAAAACGGACTAAAACTAAAAATACGGACAAAACGTAAAAACCACGAAAACGTAAAACGGACAAAACGTAAAACGACAAAACGAAAACAAACGAAACGAAAAACTAACGAAACGTAAAACCGACGAAACGTAAAACCGACGAAACGTAAAAACGGATGAAAACGTAAAAACGGACGAAACGCGCAAAACGGATGAAAACGAAAAAGGATCAAACGCTAAAACGGATGAAAACATAAAAACGGACGAAACGTAAAACTAACGAAACGTAAAACCAACGAAAACGAAAACGGGATGAAAACGAAAACGGACGAAAACGCAAAAACGGATGAAAACGTAAAGAAGGACGAAACGCTAAACGGATGAAAACATAAAAACGGACGAAACGCGAAAAACGGATGAAAACGTAAAACGAAAAATAACGGATGAAACGGACAAAACGGATGAAACGTAAAATGGACAAAACGCAAAACGGATGAAAACGTAACAAACGGACGAAACGTAAAAACGAACGAAACGTAAAAATGGATCAAAACGCAAAAATGATGAAAACGTAAAAACGTAAGAAAATGCACGAAACGAAAAAAAAAAATGTAAAAATGACGAAACGAAAACGGATGAAAACGGACAAAACATACTATAGTAGCACGATTACGGTGGAAATGTAACGAATGACCCGACCCAACCTGCTTTGACCCATGACCCATTCAACCCATTCTTATAGTATGACCGTTTGACCCATGACCCATTTGACCCATGACCCAAACCGACCCGACCCGACCCATTTGCCACCTCTAAGTATTGTTTTGAGAAAGGTATATAGTACGAAACTAAGAACGACCACTGGGATGATTGTTCAGGTGGTAACAACTTGAAGAGGGTTGTCTTTTGGAGCAAGTCTAGTTTTATTGAATGATTAAATTTGTGAACAAAAAAAAGAATGATTGAATTTGTGAAGGGGTCAAAATATGACTCCATATGATAACTTTTGGTAAACGAGTCAAAATTTGACCAGTATAATAACTTTTGTGGTTCGTAGCTCGTAAGTGTAAAAGAAATTTCAGATGGTGAAAAATACAAACCTTTGTGTTGAAGAACTTTAGGTTTATACTAGTGGTGTTAAAGTAATATTTTTTTGAGAAAGAAATTGGGAAAAATCAAGGTATAACATGAGTTTGTGCCTAATGACTTTCAGTGACCAGCAACCTCCTTTTAAGGCTTTAACATCTCAAATTTAACTCAAGTAGCAACTGAACTACTCTTTTTGTCTCAGAAAAAATGCAACTCCCAATTACGAGTAGTAGACTAGCAGGTGTACAGTGTACTTGTCTGTAACTCATGAGTCACAACACACCCTAGTAGAGTAATTTAACTCAGATTGCAAGTTTCTTAATCTTTCTTTTCATAAAAATTGCAACTTTCATGTTATTATTCAAAATCTTTTGTAACAGGTCAAAATACAATGAGTGAAAGTTGGTTAAAAGTTTAGGCTTTAGTTTAGAAAGCTCCACATATTGAACACATAACACACCCTCCCTCCCTACCAGCCACTACATCACAATTCATCATGACCAGCCACTTGGTTTTTTATGGCCATCTAAGAAACAACAATATTTTTCTGACTCTAAAATTAAAGAAAAATGACATCACACGGTAAACAACTCCACACTCCACCATATCCTATCATATATATCGTATAAGAAAACAGGATTACATATATTTTTCAAAATAAACAAAACTTCCTACATCACATAACACAGCTACAATGTCAGTAAGTTTTGAAGAAAGAACAGTCAAGAGAAAATTTCTCTTTCCTACTACCTCTGATTTAATATAACATTTATTAATGTAGAGCATTAGTTGAGTCAATGCACATCAATTACATTATGAGGTCATGATCCCAGCACACTGCTATGTGCGATCATATAAGCACAAAACATGATTCTGTACATTAAGTTTACCTTTGAACAACAGCATTATCGGTTATTTGTGCCAAGGGTGGACGTGGAGCAGGAGAACTCTTTGACTTCTTTCCTGAAAGGGATTCAATGAATGGTTTTCCTAAACTCTTCCAATAGATTCTCCATCGGCATTGCTCGTAGTGACTCTATCGCCACTTTACTCGGGACATCAGTGTCCATTCTTATAGGTGTGTCTCCAGATGGCTCGTAATCCTGAACATCAACGCATAGATGAAAAACATCTTAGTATTTATGTCAAGATTTTCATCACATTCACAAATCAACATATTCTTAATTCATTGTGTCTTGCAAAAAAAGAAAATATCATACCATGTATTTCTGGTAGAATGTATCATGAGCCTTCTGCTGTATTGAAGCAGATTGTCTAGCATGATCCTCGTGTAAGCTCTCAAGATTCTTGACCTGAGATTTTGTTGTTTCCAGAATCGCAGATACTACCTCTTTATCTTGTTCTGATGTACCTATATAGAGTATACATAGAAGAATAAACATTACTAGAGTGGCAATGACGCTGCTTTCACAAAGAAGACCACATTAAAGTGGCAGAAAAATCAGCAAGCAAAGAATCAATGTTACAGTAAAGTCAAGAGATTAGATAGTTATTTCAGATGTATCTCAAATATATATTTAAAATACTTCAAAAATGTTTTCCTTAACAATCATGACCCATTTTACGTGACGGTAGCATTTAACTTCTACTTATGTTACTAATTAGCCATAAGATAAGGGTTAGCGATTATGTGGGATGTATATAGTTAATCTACTACTATCTTTTATCATTTATTTAAAGTTCATCTCCCAAATAAACACAAAGGATATAGAAAGCACATATTTTCCAAAAGCTTACAATCCATGTGCTTTAATATATCTTCACTAGCCTTCAACGCATCATGTTCAGCAGTGTCCCTTAAAGATTTAATCTCAGCATCATGATGCTCGTTACTGTCTGACGCCTCCTGCAGCATTCAAAGTATAATTATCATTATTTAATTGCAATTCCATTATAACATATACTGTATGAGAATAAGAGCAGAATCATGAAGTTGACATTAGTTAAGGTAACTATCTGCTGCAAAACACAGTCTTGAGTTATTACTAATGTACACCTACTTTTCAAATTCACTCTTGAGTTATTATAGCGAAAACGGACGAAACGTAAAAACCATCAAAACGGAAAAAATACGGACAAACGTAAAAACGGACGAAAACGTAAAACTGACAAAACGTAAAACGGACAAAACGTAAAAACAAACGAAAACGTAAAAACTAACGAAAACGTAAAACCGACGAAAACGTAAAACCGACGAAACGTAAAAACGGATGAAAACGTAAAAACGGACGAAACGCCGCAAAACGGATGAAAACGTAAAAAGGACGAAACGCGCTAAAACGGATGAAACATAAAAACGGACGAAACGTAAAAACTAACGAAACGTAAAACCGACGAAAACGTAAAACGGGATGAAAACGTAAAACGGACGAAACGCGCGAAAACGGATGAAAACGTAAAGAAGGACCAAACGCGTAAAAGCGGATGAAAACATAAAAACGGACGAAAAAACGGATGAAAACGTAAAACGAAAAATAACGGATGAAAACGCACAAAACGGATGAAACGTAAAAATGGACAAAAACGCAAAACGGATGAAAACGTAACAAAGCGGACGAAACGTAAAAACGGACAAAACGTAAAAATGGATCAAAACGCAAAAATGATGAAAACGTAAAAACGTAAGAAAACAGACGAAACGTAAAAACGACGAAAATGTAAAAATGACGAAACGTAAAACGGATTTAAACGGACAAAACATACTATAGTAGCATGATTACGGTGGAAATGTAACGAAATGACCCGACCCAACCTGCTTGACCCATGACCCATTCAACCCATTCTTATAGTATGACCCGTTTGACCCACGACCCATTTGACCCATGACCCAAACCGACCCGACCCGACCCATTTGCCACCTCTAAGTATTGTTTTGAGAAAGGGATAAAGTAGTAAGAAACTAAGAACGATCGGGAATTGGGATGATTGTTTAGGTGGTAACAACTTGAAGAGGGTTGTCTTTTGGAGCAAGTGTGGTTGTTTTATTGAATGATTAAATTTGTGAAGGGGTCAGAATATGACCCATATGATAACTTTTGGTAAACGAGTCGAAATTTGACCCATATGATAACTTTTGTGGTTTGTAAGTATAAATTATAAAAGAAATTTCAGATAATATAACTGTAAACCTTTGTGCTGAAGAACTTTATGTTTATACTTGTGGTGTTAAAGTAATATTTTTTTGAGAAAGAAATTGGGAAAAATCAAAGGTATAACATAGTTTGTGCCTAATGACTTTTAGTGACCAACAACCTCCAATTTATACCTCCAATTTAACATCTCAAATTTAACTCAAGTAGCAATTGAACTATTCTTTTTGTCTCAGAAAAAATGCAACATCCAAATACTCCCTCTGTCCCAAAAATATAAATCTATTTTGACCTTTTCAATCTAACTTTGACTTTAAATACTTTTGTTTGTATTATATAATACTTTGTGAAAATTATACCAATGAAAATACATTTAAAACTCAATCCATTTATATATTTTGCATTAAATATTATAAAATACAAACAAAAATATTTAATGTCAAAGTTGAATCGAAAAATCAAAATGAACTTATATTTTGAGTCAAAGAGTGCAGTAGGCAAGCAAGTGTACAGTGTACTTGTCTTGATGTCTGTAACACGCGAGTCACAACACACCCTAGCGAAATTAACTCAGATTGCAAGTTTCTTAATCTTTCTTTTCATAAAAATTGCAACTTTCATGTTATTATTCAAATCTTTTTTTTTTTAGGTAAAAGGCAAATTATTCAAATCTTTTGTAACAGGTCAAAATACAATGAGTGAAAGTTGGTTAAAAGTTTAGGCTTTATTTTAGAAAGCTCCACATATTGAACACATAACACACCCTCCCTCCCTACCAGCCACTACTTCACAATTCATCATGACCAGCCACTTGGTTTTTTATGGCCATCTAAGAAACAACAATATTTTTCTGACTCTAAAATTATAGAGAAATGACATCACATAGTAAACAACTCCACACTCCACCATATCCTATCATATATATCGTATAAGAAAACAGGATTACATATATTTTTCAAAATAAACAAAACTTCCTACATCACATAACAAAGCTACAATGTCAGTAAGTTTTGAAGAAAGAACAGTCAAGAGAAAATTTCCCTCTTTTCCTACTACCTCTGATTTAATATAAGATTGGTGAATCCCGAGCAGGGATTACTTGAGTCAATGCACATCAATTACATTGTGAGGTCATGATCCCAGCACACTGCTATGTGCGATCATATAAGCACAAAACATGATTCTGTACATTAAGTTAACCTTTGAACAACAGCATTATCGGTTATTTGTGCCAAGGGTGGACGTGGAGCAGGAGAACTCTTTGACTTCTTTCCTGAAAGGGATTCGAATGAATGGTTTTCCCTAAACTCTTCCAATAGATTCTCCATCGGCATTGCTCGTAGTGACTCTATCGTCACTTTACTCGGGACATCAGTGTCCATTCTTATAGGTGTGTCTCCAGATGGCTCGTAATCCTGAACACCAACGCATAGATGAAAAACATCTTAGTATCTTTGTCAAGATTTTCATCACATTCACAAATCAACATATTCTTAATTCATTGCGTCTTGCAAAAAAAGAAAATATCATACCATGTATTTCTGGTAGAATGTATCATGAGCCTTCTGCTGTATTGAAGCAGATTGTCTAGCATGATCCTCGTGTAAGCTCTCAAGATTCTTGGCCTGAGATTTTGTTGTTTCCAGAATCGCAGATACTACCTCTTTATCTTGTTCTGATGTACCTATATAGAGTATACATAGAAGAATAAACATTACTAGAGTGGCAATGATGCATTGCTTTCACAAAGAAGACCACATTAAAGTGGCAGAAAAATCAGCAAGCAAAGAATCAATGTTACAGTAAAGTCATCACCACTTCAGAGATTAGATAGTTATTTCAGATGTATCTCAAATATATATTTAAAATACTTCAAAAAAATGTTTTTCCTTAACAATCATGACCCATTTTACGTACGGTAGCATTTAACTTCTACTTATGTTACTAATTAGCCATAAGATAAGGGTTAGCGATTATGTGGGATGTATATAGTTAATCTACTACTATCTTTTATCATTTATTTAAAGTTCATCTCCCAAAATAAACACAAAGGATATAGAAAGCACATATTTTCCAAAAGCTTACAATCCATGTGCTTTAATATATCTTCACTAGCCTTCAACGCATCATGTTCAGCAGTGTCCCTTAAAGATTTAATCTCAGCATCATGATGCTCGTTACTGTCTGACGCGCTCCTGCAGCATTCAAAGTATAATTATCATTATTTAATTGCAATTCCATTATAACATATACTGTATGAGAATAAGAGCAGAATCATGAAGTTGACATTAGTTAAGGTAACTATCTGCTGCACAAACACAGTGGTATTCAACTATTTGATTTTATCTTGATAGTCAAATAAAATAACCGAGTTCAAATAACTAACCTGACAAGGGAGTCCAATGCTGTGACGTGTTTTCTTTCCATTTCAATCACGGAGTTGTGTGTCTTTTTAGAATGACTTAATGCCGATTCAGTAGCATCAACACTGAATGAAAGAGTCATAAAATGCCACGAATTAAATAAAACACTCGCTCTTAAAAAGTCTTATCACAAAAAGAAGCGGCATTTTTAACAATATGTACAAATACAGGTTAAGTCGGGTTGTATTTATCACTAACAAGTATTCAAGTGCTTATCTTTTACTAAATCAAGTTATCTTAAAAAGATTATAGTTTTTGTAACTACAACATTTAACTCATTCACTATTTAAAGAGTTTAAAGCTAGACGCAAAAAAGTATTAGCCGAATCGTTTTGAGCTGCACATAAATTGTCTCCCAAACTGAATAAGCCAAATCAGAGTGCATGACCATCTCCACTTACCATTTCTGTAGCAGCAACTCAAAACGGCAGTGTTTAGCAGCAGCAAAGTCAGCAGTCTCTTTTACATCATTTTCTGCTTGTGAAGAATAATCTTGCCATTTTCTTTTGGCATCTACTGTAATTCTGTCAAAAGATGAAACGTGTCCATCCAAAACTTTCTTGCTTCCAGCAGCAGTTTCTTTGATATTTGCTAGCCGTGCATCAACCTATCAACCAACAATCAATTTCCTCTTCATTTAAAACAAAGAAAACATATAAGACAAGCAAACAAACCATTTCTTTTTGCCGATAGATATGGTTTGAGACCAAACTAGTTACTTCAGCAATAAGTTTCTCTGCATCTAATTTAGAGTGCTCCTGAAACCAGAAAACATTTTTAATATATGATACATTGATGTGGTCATATTTGTATTTTGACATTGTCCATTATTACCTCATATGCCTTCTGAAAGTCATTGATGCTTTTTGTTTGTATATCATCGACTTGCATGGCATGACTACCAAGCTCTTTTGATTCTTCCATGAGCTTATCAAAGAATTCATCGATAAATTTGGAAATATCCGTTGTATGCCCAACGCTGACATTGAATCTCTGAAAAGATCAATTCCCACATAAAAATGTAAAATATAATAATCAGATCATTTGTGATTTTAGAAAGTTTGGCTCATTTTCACTAACTATGAAAAAAAATGATTAAATTAGTATGAGCTTTACAAGACCATCATTGATAAGAATAGATCTCTTATTCACAAAGCAATCATATATCATTCTAGACATCAAAAGATTACATAAGAGAAAAACACTAACCCGCCGAAGCTCACTAGCAAAATGGGCCATTTCTCCTTGCTGGCTCGATAAAGAGCCTTGAAGCTCATCAAAGATAGAAAGTCCTTTTGCAGCTTCTTCCGCAAGTAGCTGATAAGAGAGAGCAAATGTAATCAATAACTGCTAATGCATACAGAAATATATTACAAATTCAATATGTATTTACTTACTTCTTCAGCAGAACAAGCATTTGAAGATACCAGAGATGAAACCTCCTCTAAGCTTGCATTAGAGTTTGCCTTGTGCAAAAGTACAACATTTTGCAGGTCCTCAATGTGAGAAACATATAATGATTTTGAAGCAGCAAGCTTCTTTTTCAAGTCAATGATGGCCTGAAATCATAAAGCATATATACTTAAAGTACGGATTTCACTACTGGAAAACCCTAAAGAGATGTGATATAAACATACTATAGAAAAACAAAAAACTTTCAAATAGAAGAAAGAGAATAATGGATATATACACACATTATATACACATATAGTACCTTATCATTAAGGTTGATGAAGGTATGACAAAATTTCTCAATGCATTGAAGTTGTTCATTTTGTTGAGACACTGATGTAGTCAGCGTGTTGCAAAGAGACTTAACATCTTGTGTAAGCTCAGATTCATACTTACTCACAACTGACCTGTTACCAGCACTTAGTTTATCTTCTCTTGCTGCATAAAGTTGAAAAAACAGTTAACCATTCAATCAAGTTGATAGATAATATACTTAGAAGATAAGATGCATACCAATCTTCATAAACAATGATTCATTGTCCTTGAGTGATTTTTCCAGATCAGACCGCAGAACACATGCTTGATGAGCCAGAGCATTTTCTGTTTACAATGGTTATCAGTATATACAACCAATAAAGTATCAAATAATTCAGCATCTAAAATACATCTATATATACCTGCTTTTTTCTGTTCACTTATGATAAAATCTCGCTCCTTAACAACATACTGACATCTCTTCAATTCTTCCTGAGTATTGGACAGCGCCTTCGTGGTCTGATCCAAATTGTTCTACAGACCATACAGACAAGATAGCAGTCAACAACCAGTAAGTATAGCAATATAAGATGTCCAACAGCAATGCCTATCATCACTAGCATGAATTACCTGGGTAGAATCAAGCTTGTCACTCAAATCATGGCACTCTTGGACACGTGTATCAAAATTAGCTTGCAACTCTTCAAATAGCTGTTATAAGAGCAAGTAACAGGTGAGCAGTATTACTTAACATGAAAGGATGTGTCTGCTCCCTTTGTCATCAAGAAAGAAAAAAAAAAATCCTGTTGGCTATGTCCCAATATAAACTAGACATGTAGCCCTTTTGGCGAAGTTTTAATCAAATCTTACCTCATTGCCATTTGGTAGATATTGTAAAGTACAAATATCCAATACTTTGGTTCACAAAATTCACCGCTGTTGGTTAGATTTTTAACAATACCCACACTTTTAGTAAACTAGGTGCCCAGCCAAAAGTTTCAATTGTATCAGAAAAACTACATTCAATGAGTTAGATAAAATACCTTTTGTTGATTTTCAATCTTAACGCCCATCTGTTCAATCTGATCTGCCATAGCCTAAACAAAAAAAGAAAGTTAAACTCACATACACATAGCAATTTTTTAATCATTCAAATCAAACTTATAAAATAAAGAATATGGTAGTATATAAACGTTAAAAACTATCTAGTACCTTTCTTTCCAGTTCCTCTTGATAGTATCGCTCTTTCGGCATATAAACTCCATTTTTCTCACGTGAGGCATAGACCTCTGCAAGTAGAAAACAGACATATAAGCAATTATTTACCCGGAGCTCATTTGCTTTCATCCTTCTGCATTATCAAAAGATGCAAATAATTTACCAGCTTTGAGCCTTTCAATTTCTCCATAAAGATCTTTAATAAGAGTTGTTTTCATCATTTTCTGATTTACCTATAAGAAAAGTAAAAAACAAAAGGGTTTTAACTAAATCACTAAAATTGGGTACAAGAAGCAAGAAGAGGCCCTATAAGTGACAAAGGAAGCTAACCTCCGGCTTGTTCTTGATATTTTTTGCCCTGTGAGCGTAGTCTAATGTGCTCAGAGTCTCTTCTAGACAATGAACAGCAGGAGATACTGTAGCAATGATGCACGTTTTGGTCCGTCCACCCAATGAATCACGAAGTAGACGCGTCAATTTGCTATCCCTGGATTACATAAGTTCAAAAATTAGAATTAGGATAAGATGATAGATTAAAAAAAAGTAGAGGAAAGAAAATAAGAAATTACTAAAGCAAAAACTCAAGCGTTCAACCTATATGGGATGTGCCCAAGATGCTCCACTAGAGCAGTTATAACTCGTCCTAAAGTGAGTAAACTTTTGTTTATTTCTCCAGCTTCTCTTGCACGCCCCTGGAAATTGCAAATTATAAGCCGGATAAAATTCTCAGCCACATCACCGTAAGAGTAACTGTGTAAAAGAAATCGCTTTCCACGATCATGACTACTAATGAAAATATAGTGGATAAGTACCTCCCTAGCACCAGATCGAGAAATGTTTTCACTACCAGCCAGATCAACCAAGTTTAACTTGCCACATTTGATAAGTTCTTCACCTTCGGGGGTGTTCTCTTTGATGTGTATTGTTATAGAAAACAGAGAATGTGACCGACTGAAAAACAAGTAATTGTTAGAAAATCCCAATACGTTATCACAGTAACAGTAACGAGGATGCAGAATAACTCAAAACCTTGATTGCTTGTTTAGTAAAGTTTCTGCAGTTCGACGTTTTGCAGATCCTCTTTCCAATAAAGAGAAAATCTCACTAGCACTCGTAACAATCTCCTCTTCCAATCCTCTCACGAGAACTCCACCTTTACCATCTTCCATGAGCGGCAAAAGCTTCTTCTGCTTTTCCTCAACAGCTCTCGTAATTTCTTCAGGGGCAAGCAAGTCAGTAATCTCCTCGTTATAAAGCTCGAGAAAAGTTACTTTAACACTATACTCCGCATTTTGGTGCTCCAAAGTATCGAAAATTTGTTGAACCGCTCTTGGAATTACTCCTGCTCCTGAAGGTAACCCATTTGGCCCACTCTGTCCACAAATTAACCATAAAATATATGTTACAACTTACAACTAACGAAACAGAAATGAATTTAACTACGAGACTGATGTGAAGCAATAAAAGCCAACTACCTTTGACTTCTTACATTCACCTTCCATGGTATAAGTTTTCCCTGTCCCCGTCTGACCGTAAGCAAAAATAGTACAGTTAAACCCTTCCAAAACCTCGTTTACAATCGGAACAACTGCTTGTTCATATAAATCCTTTTGACGAGAAGTAGGTCCAAAAACCTGCATACAAAAAAATAATAATACTCTAAACTTTAACGCTCATCAAACACATAACGAGTAAACCAACGTTGCAGCTATGAACTTAAAATCAAAAATGAATTTCCTAACTAACCACAAATACATATTAATCCAATGAAGAGCTTCGGTTCCTAAATGATTTATAAATAAGCCGATTTTTGGAATAACATGACATGTCGTTGTTAAAACAATGTAGTTTCTTAAATCTAGTGAATCTAAAGGTTTAAACTTCAAGTCTCACCAAACATAAGTGAACAAACTAAGCCGATTTTAGGAAACTTATAAAAAAACTATTTTTCTCAAAATCCTATATAGACAACCCGATAGTTTCATTATTAACATTAACACAAATAGTCGAATATAAAACCCTAAATCCTATTTCTATTTATTAAAATGCATAAAAATCATAAAAAATAACAACCTTATCGAACGTAAAAACGCGATCAATTTGCTTCCCAGCGATACTCTGCGAAACGGCAACTTCGCGTTGATACTCATTACACGTCACCACTTGTGGCGCATTGTTCCTTTTCTCATCTTCACTAAACGGCCTATCAAACAATCAATCAAATCTTAATTAAATCATATTATCAATAAATATGCACAAATTATAAACCCTAATTTTTCGGATTTTTTGAAGTACCTGCAACGAAGAAGGACTTGAACGTTGACACCTTTGTCTTGACGACTTGACATAATTACACACAGTTAGTGTGTGTGATTGATTGAGAGAGTGAATTT
Organism: Chrysanthemum lavandulifolium; assembly: GCA_022545495.1. NCBI lineage: Eukaryota > Viridiplantae > Streptophyta > Magnoliopsida > Asterales > Asteraceae > Chrysanthemum > Chrysanthemum lavandulifolium. Next base: position 132,853,449 of record CM040241.1, on the reverse strand, counting down.
GCACACAGTGAGTGTGTGTGTGTGTGTGTGTGTGTTTGGGGGGTGAAAGATGGGGATGAAATGAGGGGGTAGCGGGATGGATTTGAATAATTTGAAATTTTTGCAAGGGCGCTCTTCTTGTGTGGTTTTGAGATCTGGATTTGAGTGTGGAGTTTGACCAAATTGCCCTTCGAGTGGGTTGCTTTTCCAATTTTCTATTATTGTTTTCCACCTATATTCATATTTTTGCGTGTTGTGGCGGTGGGTAAAGAGCTAAATGGTGTCAGATGGTCGAAGAGGGTCGCTCGAGCCCTTGGGCCGACAAAAAGCGCCACCCCTTTAATATTTGTATAATGTGAGCTCAACACCGCGCTTGCATCATAAATAAAATTTTCAAGGAATCATCGGGCGTTGTCCCACTTTGTTTCAGCTCATGTTATCCGTTTATTAATGACTTTTTCTTTGATAATTTCTATTTATATGTTATGGGTGTTTTAATATATAATTGTATTTATTGATCGCGTTATTAATTGACTATATTAAATAGCATTAAAAATGATGCTTGCTTCTTTATCTTGTTGAGTAGTGTTGTACATTATGCTTTTTTATTAAATATCCACTTTTTTAACTTTTTACCTATTAAAAACTCTATAAATACCCTTTAAATTTTCTAATTTTTACACATTTGTACAAACACGTCTCAATAATACTTATCTTTTATTACATTCAAAAACACATTATGGATCTCAACAACTTTGAACATTACGATCTTTACTTTTAAGACAATGTGGATAGGTAAATGTTGTATTTTTCAAGTTTATGAACAATTTCAAGCTTTGGGTAATTAAGAAGCCGAGAGTTCGGGTCCTCATACTAGGACAAACATACTACGTGAACGAGAGGTTGAGGAACAACGGCTTTTGGATGATTAATTTAGCGACGAAAACAACTCACCTAAATAATCGGAGAGGAATTATAGGCAAATGTATCATATGAGCTTAAAATTTTTAAACAAATAGGCGTGATATTATCAATTACAATGTTGACCTTGTAGAACCGTAGAGGGTAGTAAATACTTTCACATTCCCATTGAATGAAATAATAAATAATGAAAGTAACATAAAACATGACTCATAATGCATACTTTCACATTCTCATTGCATCATGCAATTTTCCCGACCAATGTATCTCTAAAAAAGAATCGAAATAAGAACTCACACTAACATAGGAAATACATGGGACACATGTAGCAACTAGTAACCAACGAAGGACTTTAATATACACGGTAGGCTAAGGTATAAGGGTGTAACCGAACATAAACATATATTGGGTTAAACAACGAAAAGATAGGCTCAACATGTTATTCTAGGGGTATCTTACTCGTTATATGAGAGTAACAAAGGGTTTATACGGTGGTTAACTAACCAATGTAGTTAGTTAATAAACAAACATATACAAACGACATGGGCCATTTGGGTGAATCATAATAATTTGCCTTATTCATTAATTACTACCGATTACACCAGGTTTTCCTAATGCAATGCTCATTATTATGGTATGGAATAGATATACCAAGCCAAGTTCTAAAGTCTACTACAATCCACCGGCACACTCATGGTTTTGTGAAATTTGGGTAAAATAGGGAAACGTAAAGGCCAAAAATCCTCATAAATGGAAATAACGATATTGTGTGCGGGTTATGCTACTAATGATCTACAAAAACATGTGATTTTTTTCAAATTTTAGCATATTTTAGGCATTTTCATAGATAAAGGACAAGTAAAATTATATTCATATCTACCTCCCCCACTTGAATTGTACAACGTCCTCGTTGTACAAATGAATACAAAAACATACATAGGTATATGATACGGAGGTTGTAAGACCTCTAAAGAAGTTTTACAATCCTCCTAGGTAGTGTACCTAACCGTTGTAGTGTAGTATAGGTAAAGACTCGGGGGATTGATCATTCTCTAGAGGAATAGTGTTGGGAAGGTCGAGATGTATGATGAATAGGTCTAAGGTGAGAGATGATTCTTTTTTATTTTTAAATTTTATGAATGCAATTAAAATATTGGGATTGGATTGGGGTTTTGATTATCAACTACTTAAGACTACTAATTAAATTAATTAAAACTAAATTGCAAATAAAGTAAATGAGATTTTTATGATAGGTAAAAGTGTGTTTACTTACATTTCATTACTCTCTAGTTATCTCCTACTGATTAGTCGAATTGTCACATCCTTGTTTAATTGGCGCGTTGTATTTCTTTATTCGTAAAGAGGTGCCAAATGCCCTAACTCTATGAATGTATTGATATCTTCTAAGAAACCGGGATCGCCAAGTAACCTAAGTTATCTCCCCAAATCTCATATTATCAACAACCGCAATTCACAATAAATACAACAAAAGTCTACTAATGCATTCTAGGACATGAATATGTTGTTTAGGACGTTCAAGCTCGCAATACTAAAGGAATAAGCAAGTTTTCCTAACCTAACATGTAACAACCATTTAAACAAGAGACGATAATCAATAGTTAACAACTAAGTTTCATTAGATCTAAGCAAACACTATGCTAAATTCGCAAGACATGTTAAAGATAAAGAAACAAGTAATCATAATCAAGCATGTTGGTTAGTGAATTCCCAAACTCCCTTAAACTATGATTTGAAGATAAAATAACCTAAGTGTTTAATAACCTTAAACATATCCAAGTCAGTGAATGAACAGTTGTTTAGTGAGTCATCTTTAAGAAGCTCATGACGAGCCTAAGAAGAAAGGTTCTCCATTCACTGAGGTGGGACTCAGTCAATGTTACCTGAGCCAAAGAAGACGATGATGGGTTCAGTGAGTGATAACAATATCTCACTGAAATATAAGTCTCCTCAACAACTATGAAGACTGAAGACATAAAAACTAAAGAGACTAAAGTGAAGGCGGGACAAGGTGGGATAAGTTTGAAGTAACTAAGGGGGAGTCCTTATCAAGCAAATGTCAAACTTTCCCTGAAAGGCTAAAGACAAGATCAGTGTCATCACTGCTACTCAGAAAGACCATTGTCCCATTCCTAAAGTAGACATTGTAAAAAGACAAAATACATAAGTATTATGTCCAAACTAGATTAGGTCATATTTGTCTATAACAACCCTTAAAATTTCAGATTATTATAATAATATTTATCACGTCAGAAATTTAAATCGATTATTTTTTTACAAATGTCAATATTTAAATTTAAAAACGAGAGGTCATCTCGTTTCTTTAAAAATAAGACACCGCACACACGGTACGTTTCCACTGATTATCGTAATTATACATTTATTATTGTCTAAGTTAAATGTAAGCCTACATAAGCTTAAACCCTTGTTATGGGAGGTTATCCCGACATCAAAGACGCAGAACATACGGAACTAAAAATAAATACTTAGATAAGTGAAATATACATATTTTACCATTCACTAATAATTTACAAGAGTAAGCGAGAGGTTATCTCGTGAATTTAAAATCACAAGACCGCACGCATACGACACCAATTTAATAACTAAACAGTTATAATCAAATTTCTACGTAATAATAAAATATATTATTACCCTTACAAAACGCTTTTAAAATATAACTTTTATATTTTCCAAGATGGGAAGGTACGTTTACCCGTAGATTCGTCAAAACACAGGGTACAAATAATACACCGAATAATAATAAAACAAAAAGTAAAACCTTATCTACTACTCCTACTATCCACGCCCCTCCTACCCTACCTGCCTCTCTCCTCTCTTGTCGACATATACAAAAGAGAAACAAACACAAAAATGGGTGATTCTTCTCTTTTTTAAAGTCAATCCCATTTCCACCTCTATCATTATCCTCAAATGAAATCCTACCATCCTAGAAGTCACATGAGGCCTTGGAGCGTGGTTGTGAAGAAAGTAAACTGAGCCAAGAATGGGTGGTTACTCATGCAAAGTCTAAGGAAGAGGAGGTCAAGACTTACTTGTTATTCATCAACATAAAGGGTCAAATCTTTTCTGCAGGATATTCATACTCCTCTCACAACTGAAAAATTAGGGTTCTTAGTAATTAGGGTTTTCTCAAATTGAGTTGGGGGTTTGGTAATTCGAGGTAGGAGGATGGTAGCTCAAGCCTCAATTTGCTCCGGTTCATCACCAATCATCCCAATCAAAGCTCATGTGGGTTCGGTTTTAATCTTCCCCGACCCACCAATGTATTTGTAAGAATATTGTCTTTGTTTGTTATTTAATATTTAATTGAAAATGTTAATCTAATCTCGTTATAATTAACTCATGTATGTCGATTGGAGGTTTTACTTGGAATTTCTAAAGTTTGACATCATGACATATTGTTGTTGTTGTTAATGTGGTAAAAGATAAATCAAATTAAAACTTGAATTTACTCCATAGTTTGGGAATGTTTAGTTTCTTGGGACTGTTTTCGGATCAGGAGCTCACATGGGTGTCGAGTACTTAATTTTAAGCACTCGAATGGTGTTCTTCTTGGCTTGTTTATGTGTTATCCGGCTTATTCTTGGATTCTCATTTTTTCCTAGCTCTTCGAGTCTTTATGCAACCTATGGTTTAGCCTATCTCTATAGTTTATTTCTTGGGTTTTCATAATCCTTTTCAGCCATAGTTAAAATCTCACCCAAGGGTGAGTGTTGGGCAATTTTTGTTGCCTCGTACTATCATAAACCCGTAAGAGTATTGAGTCATAGATGACTCTCGGCTCGAATATGACCCTCACGTAGAGTGTTTGTATCCGTCTCGACATGGAACAGGACTTAGTAAATTGTTAAGTGTTGTGAGAGTGCCTTTCAGTAATATGAAAACTATAAAGATGGTTGAGTTTTGTTAGTCAATTCAGCCAAGAAAAACAACCACAAGGGTGCTTGGTTTTTTTCTCTTTTTCCTGCTATTAAACAGCTTTAAATACGGTGCGTTTGACTGCTGATTCCCAGCTCCAATAGTGTACGTTTAGCTGCTGATTTTCAACTCCTAAATGAGTGTATTTGTTGCTGAATTTCAGCTCCAACAGAGTGCGTTTTGTTTTTTATTTTCTGCACCAATAGTGCATTTGTAGCTGCTGAATTCAGCCCCTAAAGGGTCCGTTTGTCCGCTAATTTTCAGCTCAAAAAGGGTCGTTTGCCCGCTGAATTTTCAGGTCATAAAGGGGTTGTTTGCCCGCTGATTTACAGCCCAAAAAGGGGTGTTTTGTTCTACTTGTTTCCAGCCCACTAGGGCGTTAAATCCCGTGTTATCTCGAGTTTACACTCGACTCAAATCCCGTCTTATTCAACTTACTATCCATCCCATGCATATTTTCCCAACATGTACAAATAGACCTAACTCATAAAAGATATCTTACAATATCGAAACTATAAAAACTTAAAGCCTTGACCAATTTATGAAAACGTAAACCTTATATCTTGTTCGATTAATGAAATGAATTCTATTGTGTAAGCAAATTTTTGGACTTCTTACAACTAAAACTTAATATTTTCACATCACTAAAACCAACTAATGGAGGTATAAGTTTTAGTCAAATTGTAAGATCATTAAATTACACATCATATTTCGTTTAAACTTGGTAAAGTTATTTTGATTATAAAACTTGGACATTTGATCACCTCACACAAACAAAAGACTTATACACTGGTCATACCCTATTTTTGACAAAATACATATATATAAACTTACCAATTTACTTTTACCCAAATCGGAAAAGCTAAACCTTTTATACATGCCTTATAGAAACTAGATATACAATGAAATCTTTTGTGCACAAATTTATAAACATATATGTATATATGAACATGAATCAAGTTTTAACATGTATATATCTATATGCATACTTTTCAAAATACATTATTGACTTAATACATATCCTTTTCATTTACACGGGCAACATCATATCATAAGTATACTATTCTTCCGTATATTATCCTTTGGTCATCATTAAACCAAAGTCGCACTTCCTTCTTCGAGATTCCTTCCGTGTCATACCCTCATAAGCCGAAATCCACCAAAATCTTTGTAAATTGTTTTAAGATAAATTATGCCACATAAGAAACAACAACAACAACAACACAAACATTTAAAAAAATTATAAAGTTGGCTAAACTTTATCGAGTCTTAAACATGAGTAAAGACTGAATTGCCGTACTAAATTAGGTTGCGTGTCGGAGCCGTGCACTATCACAACTTGATTTATTTCACCTCATGCTGTAAATTGCAAAGGTGAGTTTCATAGCCCATACTTTTACTTGTTTTATAACTGTTTTAGGGGAAGATACATGCTCATTTTACTTAAATTATTCAATTACTGAAATTGTGCATTCTATACATACTATGCTTTATGATTGATATGTTTAAAGTTACATCACACATAGATATTTTATGGACCATACCAAAATGCTTGATTTAGAATATTACGCAGCTTAGCCTAAGTCCTTAGATCCCATATTGCCCTTTTCATGAACCGTCAATTCCTGCTGGAAAACGCGAATGTTATAAATAGATCTATTGGGGGTGACTCCCCTGTTCGGTTGGCCCCGCATGGGTCAAGGCGAAACATATAGCATGTCGGAATCGAGTGTATTGGGATAAACACTCGCCATGGGCCCCTTATTTGTATGACTACATTTTGCATACAGAAACTGTCGTAGCTTCGGTTGCATGAACTTAGTGCTAGCGTAATAGATTTAATATATGACATTATATTCGTTGTAATGTTCATATACCCTACTTATGGTCCACTAATAATAAGTAAGGTAAACATATATTTTTATGACATTATGCAAGACGTAATGTTCATCAAAACTGAATGTTAAATGGTATATTGTAATACCATTTAAATAAACCTATGAACTCACCAACCTCGTGTTGACACTTTTTAAGATGATCTTGTGTTTTGAGGTGATAGCTTATCTTTGGGCGCAAGGCAAGGCATGGCATGGTCATAGACGATTTTGATTTATGTATTGGGACCACATTTTATAATGGGCCATTTTCCGCACTAATCAATAATGTAAACATTGTTTCAAGAATGAATAAAAGTTTCTTTATGAAAAATCAGTTGTTCTATGATTATGTTGTGATATCAATTTAGTAGCACCCCAATACTTGTGTGCTTCCGCTGAGCCATTTTGGGGGTGTTACATTGTCTTTTTCAATAACGGTTGTAAACCATTGTGTATAAATAGGATCATTAGTATGAGTAGAAAGGTTGACAAGTTTGTGCACTTAATGCGTTGACATTCACAAACATTTTTCTCTCCTTCAAATATAACTAAGTCCCTGAGAATATCTCAGTTGGTTAGCATAGTTGTACTTAAGATTAGCTTAAGTTTATAGAGGAGAATTACTATACTTGTCATTCAATCCCAAGTGTTGTGCCGCAAACACTTGGGGTAAAATTCTTTGTTAATTGCAAATAGAATTAAACGTTGAAAAAAATATCTCTTTTGCTTTACGTTTATATTTTAACAAGGAATTTTAATAATATTGTTAAGGCATGAAGCTTGGATAGATTAACTTTGTAGTTAATTCTAACCAAGTTAACGAGCACAACAAGTAGTATCAGAGCCAAGTTTATAAAACTTTTTAATTACAGAGTCTCTTAAGTTTTTAAAATCAAGATCCTACCATGGCTGATAGTGATGTGCACGAACTAGTCGACAAAAAGGGAGGAAGCTATTCAGTTGGAAAATTCAATAAGTGGAAAAAGTGCATGCTTTGATACTTAACCGAAATGAAACCATACTACATCAAGTGTATTAATGATGCTCCATTTGTCCCTACAACTACTGAAGGTTTACCCAAGCCTGAACCTCATTAAACTCTTGATGAAACCATACTATATATTTATATATCCTTGCGCTTGTACTCTAACTTGTTTTTGGTAGCACGACACCATAGCTCAATTCCTTCGTGCCCTCAACAAGGGGGAGCACTAATCAAGAGGGAGCTTTTGCATAGTCGATTTCTTTCCTCTCTATACATCAACGACACCTTTTTGATTATACAAAAGGGGAAGTGAACTAAAACTCATTCAAAACTTATTAAAACATGTTTTTACATAAAATGAGTTTATATTTTATAATTATCAAAAAGGGATGGATTGTTAATAAAAATAATGTCAAAAATGTCATTTGCATTATTCGACCTCTATATGTTTTGATAATCACAAAATTTAAAAACGCGTTACGTAAAAACATACTTGATAAGTTTATAATCGGAAAAGTTCGTTTCGACTACAACATCACTTAAGGTATGAACAAACAATATACCAATTTAGTTAAGTGATCAAAGAAGTTATTCTGTTCTTAAAACTTACATTTTAATATATGTGACAAAACCTTTTTAATAACTTATAAATATTGTTTGTTTAAGGGATCGCCCGGTGGATGGTCTCTTATATACATGGGACAATCCATGTTTAAGGGACCGTCCCACGCTCCTCCTGGTGCCTATAAATATTGTACTATTCTCAACAGAAAATCAAATCTTTTGCACCAAAAATATTATGTTCTCTCAATCCTCTCTTTGATCATGATAACTTGTTATTTGTTTATAAGTGGTCTAATTATCTTCTACCTCAAAGTGCAAGAGAAGAACGCTCGTATTCGACAAGAAACGAAGTGTTATGGATTAGGCATCACACACACGTAACTTGTGTTACTATTCTCTTCTTTATCTAAACTCTCTTAATCCTCTTTCTTGTATATTGGTATATCCGACTTGTGTGTGAATCGAGGTTAGTTGTGTTAGTGTAGATTTGGACAAGGTGTAAGTCCATGAAGTGTTTTGTGTAGATTTGGACGAGGTGTAAGTCCGTGAAGTATTGTGTGTACACTTGGATTGTGTGGAAGTCCGAGTGGACGAGGTGTAAGTTCGTGTAGTATTGTGTAGATTGGTTCTTGCTAGGATTAGAACGCGACATTCCGCTTAGTGTCAAAAATTGGTGTAAGGGAAGGTGTACGATTTTCTCCGCCTAAAGGGAGTTTGATGACATAGTGATTTTGAACTCTCGAGTGTGATACTCGAGGAGTGGAGTAGGGCGAAGATAGAGCTTCATAGCCGAACCACTATAAATCTCCGTGTCTTGGTTTGATCGTTCGATCTCTTTATCTTTCTTTCATTCATATATTGTGTTCTTTGTGCGTATCTATTGTATATATATATTGTTGATTGATATCACATAACTTCGAATTAAACGATTTTCAAAAAGAATAAAAAGTTTTAAAAGTTTTAAAATGTAATTAAAAACGGTGAAACTATTCAACCCCCTTTCTAGTTTCTACATACTTCATCTTCAAGAGGTTTATAAAGTAGATTTTCAATATTAGGTTCAATGAAGATGTCAAACTGAGATGAAGTACTATCGATTCTTGTTTTAGATTTAAGCAACATTCTTCTAGAGTGAAACTCACGTTCTGGTTCGTTAAATGGTGGGGCAAGGTCAGGATTTGTTTTCCTAGTCATTCTAAATGAGGCAGAAACTGAATAAAGGATAAAAGTAGGAATATAGATATTACAACTAAATACTAAGAACAAACTATTTTTTGTGTTACTATTCACCCAATACGCCGTATACAGAAAACTGTATACGTCGTACTCAATCTTAATACAATACGCAATATACTAATTACTCATAATGAATACTATACTAAACCTGATACGTTGTACCAAAATAAATAAATACTTCGTATACATAATTAATAACGAACTTTTAAAGTTTTATGTGTTTTTATTACCTTTTTTTGAAATTTTTTAAATTAAAAATTAAAATTTAATGCCTCTCGAAATAAAACATCTAACTGGCCTCGAGTAGAATACACCGTGATCACGAGATTAGCATCGTCAGATCTGGCGTATAGAGCAATACTCTGTATCCAATGAAAGTAAATACGTCGTATAAGTAACAAGAGACAGAAACAGTTGAATAGAAACAAACAAATAAATCAAAGATAACTAAACTACCAAAATTACAAAACTCGCTAAGTTAATTAAAGATGAACTAATCCCCGGCAGTGGCTCAAAAACTTGAGAAAACTAGAAGGGGTTGAATAGTTTACCAATTAAAAACTTTGTTTTGAAACTTATTGAAAGATCAATTGATATTGATCTTAGATATGTTAATGAAATATGCAAGCAATATGTAAAGAGTAAATAAGGAAAGAAATGATCAAACCACAACAAGTTGTTTATAGTGGTTCGGTCTACAAGGACTCTTTTCCTTGCCCTACTCCACCACTCCCGAGTCTCACACTCGAGAGTTTAACTTCACTAGTCAACAAGCTCCTTTCACCGGCGGAGAAAACCTTTACACTTCGCTTACACTATTTCCGACACTAAGCTAGATGTCGAGTTCTTTCCAAGGGTACAACTACTCCCACACACAATGTATTTTGAGGACTAAAATACTAACCACTCACACTCACAAGATTATGATGGTTTAATACAACAATGAAGTATGAATCAACACTAGATCATACAACACTAAACAAACAAGACTTCCAACTTCTCGTTTGAAGCTTGAATGTGACTTGATCTTCTTTGCTACAAAAGAGATCACTAATATGATATGAAACTGAGTTAGAAAGGTTAGAGAGAAGATATGTATGAGAGTATGATAGAAAGGGATGAAAAACTACTTGGTTTGGCTTTGCTATTTATAGCCAAAACCATCAATGACATCCACGGACCACGGACCCCTTAAAAGGGTTCCGCCTGCTGTGGATTTTGGTGCCGCCGGTCCGACAACAAGATATCAAAATCTTGCCAAAGTCAACCATATCTATGTAAGATTGTGTAAGATATGAAGAGTACAAATCCACACAAAATATCTAATGAAATCTTTCAATGATTTCCATGATGCATCACATGATGTCATATGTTGTATTTCTATTTTAAGAAATATGCAAGTACTTAAGTAGTGTTTGGTTTTAAGAACCTAACACATTCTAAAACTACTATCATACATAATGATTAGAGTCATATTAAGATATGACTAATCATAAATGTAAATGCTTGAATGATGAAGATATTGTTTGAAAAAGCTTGTTTTAATATCTATTAAACTTGACAAGCTTTAAGCTTTTATACAAATTAAATTTACTTTTGTCGTTAACAAAACTTAGGTAAAGATCAAAAATATAAATAACGTTTAATGACGATATTTGTATTAACAATCTCCCTTTTGTTGAGGACAAAATATAAATTTTATTTTTATAAAAGATACAAAGTTTGTGCAAGAGTTATAAAATATTAGTTTTAGAACTTGAAAAGGAAATGATAATGCAAGTGTATGATGTTTGACTTTTCGTAAAGTCAAAGTATTCACTAGTTGATGCATGATGTTGACTTTTCGAAAAGTCAGTATGCGATTGACTTTTTAAGAAAAGTCAAGTATTACCAATGAAGTATCATGTTTGACTTTTTCGAAAAGTCAAATATAAAAGTCAAATATAAACAAGTTCTATATTTTCTCCCCTTTTGTCTCAACAAAAGAAGAGGCGATGCGAATGTAATGAGCCCGAGCCATTATCTCCCTTGATCAAAGCTCCCCTAAATTGGGTGCTTAATGGGAAGATACATGGATTGTGAAAATAAAGCTACAAAAAAATGTTAGTAATAATGATCATTCACAAGCATTTCCAAACACTATGTAAAAGCACCAACAATATAATAAACACCATTCATTAGTTAAAATTTTCATGAATAAAGATCATGAAAAGAGAACACAATGATGTGTTTTAGTACAAGAAAAAAAAAATAATAATCCTAAGAAAAGAAAAACTTAGAAATGCTAATCTATGACCATCCTAATGAGATGGTGGATGAGAAAGAGCGTTGAGGCGCTCAAGGATGTGATTGAGGATGAACCTCATTTCTTCTTGAAAGTCATGGACCATAACCCGGGTCCTATCAACGGTTTGGGCCGTTTGCTCACAAGTTGAGCAACCATGCCTAGGGGGTAGTATGTTTGGGGAGGTTGTGGTGGTGGAATGGTAGATGTGTTGGTGTTGGTGGGAATGTTTGGGGTGGTCATGATGGAGGCTAGCAAAGCATTTTGCATTTGCATAGTCTCACTTAAGTGAGAGTCCACCATGCCTTTGAATTGGTGGAGGTTGTGGAGTTCCGCTTGAATCTCTTCTCTAGTGGGATTGGCATCCCACATGCACTCCTCAATGTCCTCAAGATGAGGGGACATTGATGTGGGGAGTGGATGGTCCCCATACAAAGGACCATGAATGTCTTTGTGAATGGGGTGGAAGAGAAGAGGTTTAGGCCCTAATGGGGCATTTGGGTCAAAAGATGACCGAGGTGACTCATGAGCAATCCGCTCAATTGTGCCAAAGGATGGCAATGGTGGTGGATGATTTGGCCTAGGAGGCAAGTCATCCAAGTCCTCCAAGAAAGGATTTGGTGAAGTTGGTGGAGTGGAAAATAACTCCATAGGAATGAGAGTTGGAGACCTTGGTGGTGAAGGTGGTGAGGGTGTTTTGGATGTTTGGATGGGTGCCGGTGGAGGTGAAGTTGGTGTTTTTGTAGGTGGTGGAGTGGTGATCACAATGTGTGATTGAGTAGGTGTGACCAAGGTAAGGCTTGTATCATCTCGGATGGGAGATGAGATTGTGAGTGGAGAAGACTCGGATGAGGAGCTAAGGTTAACGAAGCAACAAGGCCTCACACTAATTCTAGCGGTTTTCTTGCAAGGTTTAGGAGAGGATTTTGTCATTTTGACTTGGGTTTTCTTTGCTAGATAATGGTAAGAATGAAGAAGGTGTGAGGATGATCATGGTAAAACCTCTCAATTTATAGAAGTGAAAATTATGGAGAAATGTGTTTGATTTGATGTTAAACCATTGAAGAGATGAGGTTCCTAATGATTTGGAAGTGGGTTGAATGCTAGTCATATCACCCAAGTCAATCCATACAAGAGAGATGGAGTGAAGAAGAAAAGATTTGCAATAAATGTGTTCTAATGAGTGGAATTTCCTAACAATCGATTACCCACGGATTTGAAGGTACCAAAATTTGGTTCCTTCCTTTATGCCAAAGGGCTCCTTGGGTGGATTTTCAAAATTTTGAATTTTGGTGGAAATGGATTTCTTATATACCTAAGTGAATTATACTAGTTCTAATAAGAGTATAAACTAGTTAAGATTGACTTATAAGTAATGGATGGTAATTTGGAATCACGAAAGAGTCGAAATTGAAAAGTTACCGGAGGATCCACGGCACCAAAAATTTACACGGCCGGAACCCTAAAAAGGGTGCCGTCTGGTCCGCCTGTACAGGTACGGCGGTACCATTTTACATAACGGACGGTACCAAATCGTTGGTGCCGTCTGGTCCGTGCAGTGCATAAAACTAGACAGAGTATCTTTTTAGGTGTCGGGGACTTTTCCGAAACCTGAAATTTTTCTCAAAACATGTGACACTAAACATTTCTAGTTAGGAAAAGTAAATAACACATGTATAAACATAGTGGAGCATAGATTTTGAGCAAGGCTTTTTGATTTTCACATTATAGTGAAAATGGGTAAAATTTGATAGCATACTTGTGCTATCCCCCTGCATAAGATTGTTAGCATACAACATTGTTTCAAGTTATATTATCATCCTACATAATAAAAACAACTAAATAGTATCAAACATTAACGATAATGTATTGTTCCAAACACTCCTTAAAGTACCCTCATTTGTCCAACTTCTTGTAAATCTTGTTCATCATCCTACCAAGGCACTTGAACATTCCCTTAGTTTGCTTGAATTCACGATTCATTCTCGATCTCGGAAGAGACGCGTAATACTCATGAGGTGGAAGATGAGAGCTTGGAAGACCATCCTCGAGCTATTTGATGATGATGATGATGGAGTTGGAGGTTTTGCTCTCTTGCCTTTTGTCTTAGCAACTCGTGCATCACTCAAAGGTACAAAGATGTGAGGATGAGTTCATAGTGAAGGTGCATCCCTTTGGGGTTGGTGGAATTGGTGCAAAGTTTCTATAGAGACGGGTGAGAAGCATCCCGTATGGAAGAGCAACCGATCCTTGAGTTGGAATATCAATCATTCTCCTAGCGATGTAGTAGGCTAAATTGAATGGTTGTCGGGTGGACAAGTTGTAGAGCATGTGACAAAGGCAAGCGTTTATGTGATCCCTATTTCCTATGGTGCTAATGACGTTGGCTCTAAGTAGCTCCTCCCATTTCTTAAATTCGGGCTTAAGTTCATTTAGCTCCATTCCATATGGATCTCGGTTTACCTCTTTTCCCTTTCGGGTAACTCGGGTTGTATCACCCTTTGGGTTAAATAGGTGTTCACGGATAACATCCTTATCGGCCAAACGGGTTTGGTAGGGAAGAGTGCGGTCATTGATTGCATCAAGAACGGTGAGTGACCATTTATCCGAGTAGACACAAGTCCCTCGGTTGGGAATTCCTAGCACTTGAGCAAAGTTGGCTAAGGTGATGGTGTAGTCGTTTTGATTGATTCTAAACCTAAGACAAAATTCATCATCGTCTTCATCACTAAAGCCGGTCACACTAGCATAGAATTCTAACACAAACCTAGGACAAATTGGTTCATCGATGTCAAGAAGACAATCGAATTGAATGGCGGCTAGTTCTTCACGGAGATTGGTATTTTCAAGGAAGGATGAGTGAATGGTTCTACCCTCATGGAAATACCTTGATTCTAGACCCCTAAATATTTCTACTTGTTCCTTGGAAAGTCCTTTGGTTTTGTGATGTTTGGGAATATACCCAAGGGTGTCTTTGTGATCATAGAATCTTGCGGCTACCATGGTTATTCCTAAGGACAAGAATTGATATGTTAAAAATGAGAATAAACTTTAACGTTTTGGTTCTAGTGTGTGCCTATATGAAAACAATTTGGAGTTGCGGTTATCTCGACTCATTTTATGCACAAAATGGTTTTAGTGGGGTGTTTGGCAAATACCATGAGATAACCCAAATGCTCCTAATTCAATGTGGCTTCATTTGAATATACCCGGAATGCATATTAGTTATGCAATACCTTTAGTATTCAAGAGCATGCAAGTGATGAAAATCTAACGTTTCTATTTGTATTAACAATGAAAAGAATTGTTTTCCTACAAGTGAGAAGCTTTTCAAAATTTTTAATATGGGGTGTTTGGTTATTTGAATAAGGCCTTATATTCATTATCTATTGATTAGTGGGAAACATGATTTGTTTATGAAATATGATAATGTAGTACCTAATTTCAATGACTAGTTATGCATTTTGCCAATTGAATTCATATTTGGTATAAAAGCATACATAAAACCCCATGTAATGATTTGTGATAGTTTTGTGCATAAATAAGAATCCTAGACTCGAAATTAAGAGATAAAATGTAGTTAGGATACTTACAATGATGTTATCTTCATGATTAGTGAGTGGGAAGATGTCAATAATGAGCTTGGTTTAATGTTTACACGTTTTGGTAAAGTGGGTTTGAGGAAGAAGATGTTTTGTAGGTAGCGCTTTGTTTCAGAGAGACACACACGGACCGACGGTACCAAAATTTTGGTTCCGTCCGTGTTGTCGTTTGGTGCCGTGGCTACGAGAGTGTATACAAGACAAAATTGTTTTGTTTTGACTATTCTAATGTTTTGGGCTATGTTTATCCTACATGTTTGGTTCCATTAACCCTAAACCAAGTCTAAGAAGATTAAAAGGTTCTCGCTTAAGAGGCTTAGTTAAGATGTCGGCAATGTTGTCTTCGAGGATACTTTCTCGATTGAGATGTTTCCTTTTGAACATTGTCGCGAAGAAAGTGATGACGGATTTCAATATGCTTTGTACGAGCATGTTGAACGGGATTCTTGCTTTGAGATCGATGGCTCCTTTGTTGTCGCAAAGTATCACAATGTCGTTGAGATGAATTCGTAATCTACGAGAGCTTGCTTCATCCAAAGAGCTTGTTGACATGCTTTTCCTACCGAGACGCACTCGGCTTCAGAGAGTTGAGATGGCTAAGGCCGTTTGCTTTTTGCAAACCATGAGGTGAGACAATGTCCAACAAAAGTGCAAATACCACTTGTACTTTTTCTATCGACATAATCACCGGCATGATCCGAGTCGGCATACACTATGGTTTCTACACCCGCCCTTTGGGATACCATAATCCTAAACACGTTGTTCCCTTAATGTATCTAAAATCCTTTTAAGGCTTCTAAGTGTGATGCCTTTGGGTTTTCTTGAAAGCGAGCACATAGACAAACACTAAACATAATGTCGGGTCTACTAGCCGTAAGATAGAGTAGGCTACCAATCATTCCTCTATATTTAGTGTTATCTACGGATTCACCTTCTTCGTCCTTGGTGAGTTTGGTGTCCGAGGACATGGGTGTTTTAGTTGGTTTGGAATCTTCAAGACCAAATTTCTTAAGCATGTCTTTTATATATTTAGATTGGTTAAAAATATGCCATCTTCTAGTTGTTTAATTTGAAGTCCTAGAAAGAAATTTAACTCACCCATCATACTCATTTCAAACTCGTCGTGCATGATTTTAGAGAAATCATCACATAGCTCTTGACAAGTTGATCCGAATATAATGTCATCAACGATATTTGAACAATGATAATATGTGATTCCTTTTCTTGGTAAAAGAGTATTATCTACTAATCCCATAGTGTATTTGTTATCAATAAGAAAAGTCTTAAGTCGGTCGTACCAAGCTTTTGGTGCTTGCTTAAGACCATACAATGCTTTCTTGAGTTTGAAGACATGATGTGGTTTCTCAAAGTCGGTGAAACCGGAGGTTGAGCAACATACACTTCTTCGTTAATAAACCCATTAAGAAAAGCACTTTTAACATCCATTTGAAATAATTTAAAGTCATAAGCACATGCATAGGCAAGTAATATTCTAATAGATTCGAGTCTAGCTACCGAGCATAAGTTTCATCATAATCAATACCTTCTTGTTGATTATAGCCTTGTGCAACAAGCCTAGCTTTGTTTCTAGATACTATACCATTTTCATCCATTTTATTTCGAAAACCCATTTCGCTCCAATTATGGTTTGATCTTTAGGTTTTGGAACTAATTTCCAAACATCATTTCTAACGAATTGGTTTAATTCTTCTTGCATGGCAATTACCCATGATTCATCTTTTATTGCTTCATTTATGTTTTTCGGTTCTATGGTGGATACAAAACAAAAATAATTACTTTGATTTTGGGCTTGTGACCTTAAGGTTCTTTGATTAAGTTGTCCTATGACCTTTTCTAAAGGATGACTTTTAGATTCTTTGATGTTGACAATCTCCTTATTTAATGGTTCATCTTCCTTGTTATTATTAATTATTTCTTGACTTTCTATCATTTGACTTTCAACTAAGTCATCATCTACCAAAGGTGATGTCTTAGAGGGAGGTGGACTTTCGTCGAATGTTATGTTCAACGATTCCTCGACTATCATTGTTTCTTTGTTTAGGACAATATAAGCTTTACTAGTTTGAGAATAACCAAGAAATACACCTTCATAAGACTTTGGGTCAAACTTGGTGAGATAATCCTTAGTATTAAGAATAAAGCATTTACAACCAAAGACTCTAAAATATCCTAACGTTGGCTTTTTACCTTTATAAAGCTCATATGGTGTTTTGTTTAAGAAAGGACGATTAAGACTCTATTCAAAATATATGTAGAAGTGTCAATCATGTTACACCAAAACTTTTGAGGAATGTTTTGTTCATTAAGCATTGTTCTACTCATTTCTTGAATTGTTCTATTTTTACGCTCTACTACTCCATTTGATTGAGGTGTTCGTGGAGCGGAAAAGTTATGTGTTATACCATTTGTATCACAAAAGTTTCCAAATTGAGTTTCGTTGTCAAATTCACGACCATGATCCGTTCGGATCGACACAATTTTAACACCTAGTTGATTTTGAATTTTCTTGCTAAGAATTTCAAATTTATCAAAAGCTTCATTTTGGTTTTCAAAACAACGTCCAAGTAAACCTTGAGTAATCATCTACTATGACCAAAGTGTATAAGTTGCCTCCGTAGCTTTTATAGCGGATGGACCAAACAAGTCCATATGCAATAATTCTAGACACTTAGATGTGGACACCATATTTTTAGATTTATGACTACTATGGGTTTGTTTACCAATTTTGCAAGCGTCGCAAAAGTGTTGGTCATATTTTAGTTTAGGTAAATTCCTAACTAGCTCTTTTGAAGATAGGTTTTGTATAAGTCTCATATTAGCGTGACCTAAGCGCCTATGCCAAAGAGATGAGCTATCATCTAATGTTGTTAGACAAAGTTTGTTGTTATATGTTTTATCTATCTTCATGACGATATGTTATTTTTCCTAACTCCTTTAGCTATGGTGATACCATCTTTTAGTATTTTACTACCATTTTCATCAAATAGTACTTTATACTTTTTATCACATAATTGGCTAATACTAAGTAGATTAAATCCTAACCTATCCACATGAGCAACATTTTCAATAGTTAGGGAGTTATGAGCGATCGTACCTTTGCCAATGATTTTGCTTTTGAGATTACTACCAAAGTGACATTACCTCCGCCATACTCTTGGTATGATGAGAAGAGACTTTGTTGCCCGTCATATGCCGTGAGCATCCACTATCTTTTATCCATTCATCGTTTCCAATCCAACTTTCAAGCATACCTAAGAAGCAAATAACTCAAGCATTTGGTCCCCAATATCTCATGGGTCCGTTTGGGTTAAACATACCATTTATTTGATTCATGTATGGAAATGATGGGAAAGAGTTCCATGACATGTAACTGGAGTTTGATATGGTCTAGGAAGTTTTGATTCCAACCATTGTGTTGGTAGTTGGGTTGTACGTTGTGGTTGCTCTTAGGAAAGGGGCGTTTGGCAAAAGGTGCTTTATATCGTTGTTGAGTAGTTTTGATCTAAATTCATTTTAGCAAGTCCTACTCCCGATGTAACAACCGGTTTTAGTTTAACACTATCCTTGGTTTTCTTTGTTACTTTGACAAATTCAAGACGGTCCGTATTACGAACATTTCGTCTCGTCAAGTACCCACGGCACCATTTGTTTCAACGGACGGAACCCTTATTTTGGTTCCGTCTCGTCCGTGTTGCATCGCAGCAGCTTTGATGATTGTTCGTCCTTTTCGCCGCTTTGTTTTGACTCTTTGGAATTAATACTTCATTAAATCCTAGCCCATTCATGTCTCCTGGTGTTTTATGGATTTTAACTATTTCATCGGCAAGAGCGATGTTTTTGTTAAACCTTTTAAATTTAGAATTATTTTCGATTAGAACATCTTGTGTGAGCTTTAGTTTTTCTATTTCAAGATTAAGCTCTTGACATGATTTACAACCATCGTCATTTGCTTTTCCTTTTTCAAGTCGTTTTGCTTTTTCTTTTAACTCATAAACTTCATTTTCCAAAAATTCCTTTTTGGTTTTTAAAAATTTATTTTTAGTTATGATTTTTAGACTTAGCTCACACAATTGATTATATTGTTTTTGCAAAGTGTCATCATCAATAGAAGAGTAAGAAGAGTCGGAAAGTACCTCGTTTGACTCATGTGCCATTAGAGCGATCTCTTCCTTGCTTGATTCTTCATCGTCTTCACTATCACTCCAAGCACCACTTACAAAAGCTCGTTGAGTTTTGCTTTTAGGTGGCTTGGGACATTCTCCTATGAGATGATTTGCATCACCACATCTAAAACACTTTCTTTCACCTTTACCCTTTTGTCATCCCGATCTTTTCGAATGGCTTCTTTTCTTCTCGAGGTTGTCTTACGAACTTTCCTCTTCTTCTAAAGAACTTCTTAAAATCTCTAACGGCCATGGCATATTCCTCATCTTCACTACCGAGCAAGATTCGTCATCATCACTTGATTCCGCCTTTGCTTTTAGAGCAACGGATTTGATCTTCTCCTTCTTCCTTTGATGATCTCCGAATCTTTCTCCATCACCATTTCGTGTACTTTGAGGTTACCGATTAGCTCGCCTAGTGACATTTTGAGAGATCTTTTGATTCTTCAATAGCGGTCACTTTAGCTCTCCATTTGGGATGGAGTGCTCTAAGAAATTTCCTGACAAAGTTCTTACTACGAAAAGATTCATCAAGTGCTTTAAGTGATGTAATAATAGTATTAAAGCGAGCAAAGCCACAATCAATGGTTTCATCTTCAGGGATAACAAATTGTTCATATTGTTGAACAAGAAGATCAATTTTGTTATCCTTGACTTGTGAATTACCTTGATGTGTAACAATCAAAGATTCCCAAATATCTTTGGCGGTTTCACACATAAAAATTCTTTCATATTCTTTTCTAGGTAAAGCATTGTAAAGCATCATTTTAGCTTCATTATTTTTAGCAACTAATTTCTTTTGTTCATCAACAGAAATGTCCTTTGTTGTAGAACTAAAATCCCTTTAACAATAATAAACTAAAGATATATATCTTTTGACTTTACATATGTTTCAAAACGGTTTTTCCAATAGATAAATCCATTGGTTTCAAAGAGTGGTGGTCTTTGCATAGATTGCCCTTCTTTAAAGTTTTCAGAATCCATGGATCGTTTCAAGTTTATAAAATACAAATTATTTTAGAAATTCTTGAGCAACGAGGCTCGTACCAATTGTAGAAAACTAGAAGGGGTTGAATAGTTTACCAATTAAAAACTTTGTTTTGAAAAGATCAATTGATATTGATCTTAGATATGTTAATGAAATATGCAAGCAATATGTAAAGAGTAAATAAGGAAAGAAATGATCAAACCACAACAAGTTGTTTATAGTGGTTCGGTCTACAAGGACTCTTTTTCCTTGCCCTACTCCACTCCCCGAGTCTCACACTCAAGAGTTTAACTTCACTAGTCAACAAGCTCCTTTCACCGGCGGAGAAAACCTTTACACTTCGCTTACACTATTTCCGACACTAAGCTAGATGTCGAGTTCTTTCCAAGGGTACAACTACTCCCACACACAATGTATTTTGAGGACTAAAATACTAACCACTCACACTCACAAGATTATGATGGTTTAATACAACAATGAAGTATGAATCAACACTAGATCATACAACACTAAACAAACAAGACTTCCAACTTCTCGTTTGAAGCTTGAATGTGACTTGATCTTCTTTGCTACAAAAGAGATCACTAATATGATATGAAACTGAGTTAGAAAGGTTAGAGAGAAGATATGTATGAGAGTATGATAGAAAGGGATGAAAACTACTTGGTTTGGCTTTGCTATTTATAGCCAAAACCATCGCAGAGCATTCATCCACGGACCACGGACCCCTTAAAAGGGTTCCGCCTGTTGTACCATTTTGGTGCCGTGGGGTCCGACAACCAAGATATCAAAATCTTGCCAAAGTCAACCATATCTATGTAAGATTGTGTAAGATATGAAGAGTACAAATCCACACAAAATATCTAATGAAATCTTTCAATGATTTCCATGATGCATCACATGATGTCATATGTTGTATTTCTATTTTAGAAATATGCAAGTACTTAAGTAGTGTTTGGTTTTAAGAACCTAAAACATTCTAAAACTACTATCATACATAATGATTAGAGTCATATTAAGATATGACTAATCATAAATGTAAATGCTTGAATGATGAAGATATTGTTTGAAAAAGCTTGTTTTAATATCTATTAAACTTGACAAGCTTTAAGCTTTTATACAAATTAAATTTACTTTTGTCGTTAACAAAACTTAGGTAAAGATCAAAAATATAAATAACGTTTAATGACGATATTTGTATTAACAAATTTAGTTGCTCCACAAATACTGAAAATGACTGAAGTAATCAATTAAGCATCAATTCAGATACAAACAAATAGTAAATGAGAAATAATGGGATAAATGATAGATATTTATAGTACACATTTGATGTTATCAATATCTCAAAATTTAAATTCAAAATTCAAATTTCACAATCCTTAATTAACTCACAATTAATATATTCACTAATCATGTCGATGCAAGTAAGATAAGTGCTTTGCATTTTAAGTAAAGCATTAACCTAAAGAGGCAAAGTTGTGTTTATGCAAAGTGACCTTGACTTAATTGACCAATAAGGGAGTAAATCCGTTACGTAATTAATAAAGACAAACGTAAAGATTATGGTCACTTGAATACTTTCATTTGATGGTTTAGTGAAAGTATGATTCTCCTATATTTGAGAAAAACATGTTGGCCTTGGCAATGGCTTTTGGAAAAACATTTTGAGTTGGCGTTTTGTAAAATGGGATGACTTGTTTTGATCATCTCTCTAAGTCCAAATCTTATTGCGAGTTTATCAATTTACACCCCCAAAATTTGGTACAGCGGAAGACTTAATCAAGCTTTCGAGGCGCTACTGGATTGGTACACAACACAAGCATAGGAAAACAAGATAATCATAAATCATTCACAACCAATCCCATAGTTAATTATATGGTTACATTTATTCTAAAATATTCAAAAGTAAGGCCCAAAAGAGATCATAAAATAGGTCCACAATTATTATCAGAGTCTAAAATGACCCTCTAACCATGCCTCTTCTGCCAAGCCTCCAAGAAACAAGCAGTCCAAACATCATTTAAATTACCTGAGAAAATATGCTAAAAAGGTCAGCTAACGCTGGTGAGTTCATAGGCTTAGTTATAAATTTAATAGTGAACATGAATAGTGTTTATTTGCTATGCGATACTAAGACAAATATACAAGAAACATTTCAATCACATTCCATCAACAATCGAGATCTCAGCAGGGCCTCAAGCGACTCTAGCCAGGTACTTCAGTTGTAGCAAGACTAAATGCTACCCTGGACTAGGTTGGAGTATACATCTATTCTTAGCTAGGTCACATAGTTATAGTAAGGGATTGCTACCCTAGACTAAGTCAATATCTACCACATATCTATCATTTACTAGTCAACACATAAGCATATCAAAAAGAGTAAAAGCAGGTCCAAGAAAAGAGTAGTATGCTTTCTCACCCCAATTTAGTTACATCATAGATAAAAATGGGGCTATGAAACTCACATCGATCAAGCAAAGCACAAATAATCAATAACAAAGCAGATAAGCAGCTAACACGGCTCGGAAACTACTGACTTGGTATAACCTATTAATATAAACCCATTCTTAATACATTTTCCAATTCTAATATTCTCTATCCCGAATATATTCCAATTCTTATTTCCAAAAACATCTCGTTTCCCAATTTAGTTACAAGTGTTTGGTATCATCGTGTGAGGTATCGACTCGACAAGACTCCATGAATGCACTATATTTCTAGCAATGCGACTCACAACGACACAATGCAACTTCTAAGCGAAAAGCTTTATAGTTTAATGTGTTTCGAAATAAATCTTTAGATCTTATCGAATTCATCAACTCGATAAACTCAACTATTTATTTATTTCACTTATTATTCCAAAAACTAGTCACAACCTAACGAGTTATAAGGATAATTTGTTCATTAATACCTTTATCCTACGCACATAATGGGCTCTTATTGGATTCGTCAACCCAATAAGTCCGCTATTTACGTGGGTTAAACCTATTAATGGCAAGTCATCTGCAACCCACGCATATCCCACAATGATTATTAAACACTCATAAATGACACATTTTGGTAAACGTTTACTCGAAACATTTAATAACTAATTATTATAAAACTTTTCCATTTTTAAGTCGTTAGTTCCCTTTTAAATATACAATAACAAGGGGAGTATTGTTACTAAATATTTAATTCAAGAACTTACTATTTTATATTTTTCTAGTCTATTTACATGTTTATATATACTAGCGGGTACCAGCGTTGCGGTGGTACCACGAAATAAAATTTTCGATGAATAATGTATTTTAGTTTATTATGTTCTTTTAACAAAAATTCTGGATATCAAGAATTTCGTATAGCTCGTGCCCGTTCGGGCTCGAACCCGTTGGCCCTGTGCCGCTTCGGGCTCGAGCCCGTTGGTCCGCGCTGCTTCGGGCTCAAGCCCATTTGGCCTGTTGCCGTTCGGGCTTGAATATTTGTATAATGTGTTTTATTATTTGTAGTAGTGAAATTTAATGCAGGTTGTGTTTAATTTGATTGTACAATATGCTTGATAATTTGTATTT
Source organism: Chrysanthemum lavandulifolium (assembly GCA_022545495.1). Classification (NCBI taxonomy): domain Eukaryota; kingdom Viridiplantae; phylum Streptophyta; class Magnoliopsida; order Asterales; family Asteraceae; genus Chrysanthemum; species Chrysanthemum lavandulifolium. The sequence continues at coordinate 132,829,321 of CM040241.1, read as the reverse complement.
ATTATGTAAAGAGTATTTTAATAAATGTATTAATTGTATTTATTGAGCAGTTAAATAATTGACTACATTAAATAGCATTAATGTGATGTTTTGTTGTACACTATGGTTCTTGTCTTGTACGTCTGAAAATTATGTACATTAAAGTGTTGTACACTATGTTTCTTTTCTTTTAAGTAGTAGTCATTATAGTCATTAATAACAATGACCACTTTAATAGCATTAATGTTGTAAGTCTAAAAATTATATCATGCTTATTTTCTTGTAAACTATGCTTATTTTGTTCTAAATCTGAAAATTGGTTGCAGCTATTGTACGTTGTGCTTAAATGGTTGTAATTTTTGGTGAAGGGTGTTTTTAATAGCATTAATGTTGTTTGATAGAATTTTGGTCTTAAAATGACACCACGCTTTATTTTGTTATACAATATGTTTACTTTGTTGTAACTCTGAAAATTGGGTGCATTAAAGTGTTGTAAACCATGCTTAATTTTTTGTACGTCTTAAAATTAAGAGTGAGGTGCCTTCGTGCATTATAAGTAGTATATATATATATATATATATATATATATATATATATATATATATATATATATTACGTCAAGTTTTCAATTTACATTTCGAGTTATTATCCATCTCGAGTTCACAAGTCCGAGTCATGACTCTGTTCTTTTATACGTCATATTGTCCAATAGATAATATAAGTCCATGTTACGGTGTTGTCGGGGTCAACCGAGACTAGAAAGTCACGGTAACACCGACGTTGCGTAAAGTTCACATATATATAATTTAAAGTCCAAATAAACATTTCCCACTCGTTACCGGCCCTAAACCTATGGCTCGGCAATGCATCCAACAATCTCCATTCAACTCACATCATTCCCGACATCTAATCAAGTATCAAACCGCACCCGAAACCATTGTCGAGACCCTAATGGTCTCGACTTGGCCATGGTTAAGACCACAAGAACCAAACGGACCCTAAAGGTCCTTGACTCTTTCGCGGCCCGTCCAAACCCATCACGACTGAACCGTCTTGGTCCCGGTCTCTCCAAAACCAACAACAACATCCAAACCATTACCATGACAACCCAACCTGGACCATAGTGTCCTTGTGGGTCTTGGTATTTCCCCAATGCAACACCAAACGGACCGTTTGGTCCTTGTGGCTCGCGGTCACTTCCCCAACGCGACCAAACTGGACCTCATGGTCCCGGTTAGCTTTCCAACTCCATCAAACCTCCATTTCAACAAACAATCAAAACATAAAAACAACAAAATAAAATGCATACGCGAGACCCGACACAACACACTCGATACCAACTCGTATTATAACATTTTTATAATTTTTAAAGCTATTTTATGTGTTTTATCCATCTAAACCCAACCCAAATCAGACGAACGAGACACAAACGTCTCGAACGAGTGGTACAACTCGTTCCATTTATCTTTCTTCTTCCCGATCTATACTTGGACAACGAAAACACTAATAAAGGTGGCGTTTAGGCGCGTGTAGGGTGGCGGTACGGTCGATAGGTGGCGCGAGATATATATCAAAAGAAAGAGGAGAATGAGATGAAGCTTTTGGTGGTGGTGGTGAGGTTCCACGCGCGGTGGTGGTAGCGGTGGATGGCCGGAAGTGGGGCAACGGTTAAGTGGGAGGAAATAGAGAGAGAAATGCAATAAGGGTTTTGAGGTGGAAGATGGTGTGTGTGTGTGAGAGAGAGAGAGAGAGAGAGAGAGTTTATATATTTTTGGAGTGGGTGATTAAATAATAATTATTTTGGGACAAGGGGGCGCCAGCCATATGCAAACACCGGGGACCAAAGTCAAACTTTTTGTAAACTTTCCCGAACTACTACTCATGGGCTCGTATATTTTATAATTAGTGACTGGTTATTTTTTTTATAGCGCCATTTATTTAATTACCCTTTTTCAGAAGTTTTGATTATTAACACGTCTTATTCCCACGTAACGAGTTAAATGTTATTTTTTTCTCTTGTTTTAGGTTTTTACTGTGCCGACTCAAGTAGTGCCTAACTTTACGGGCCATAACTCATACCAAAACTCATGCAATACCAAAATCAATCATAAAAAGCAAATAAACGATACCAAGTCAAGTCACCATTATCCGAAATAGCTCCTATAGACAATCTACTCGATCTAACTAGCATAATGCGGTACCTAAAAGGGCTCCGTAATTTGCCAGTTGTCACAATCAAACATCTTATATATCATGTACGAAACTCTATTGAAAGATCTACTTTAGTCGGGTAAGAAGAAAAGCGACTTGGAAAACCGAAGCGCCTGAAACCGATACTGGCGCACGGCGCGCGCTGTATGTTGATGGAGCATTTTTGGTTTTAGGCTATCGTTCATGATTTTAAATGTTTTCTAATATATATTTGTTATCATTAAAACATAATGGAGACGTTGGCCATCATTTTGGACTAACAATATCTCTGCTGATGACAAATATTATTACGAAAGCAAATAAAATTACTATGAAGCATGATGAAGACCGCCGTTGATTAGGCTTGCGTCTTGAACTTGCTAGCTTTGAAAGTATTTGATTATTCAACTCTTGGTAATGTAGCTATCCATGCTTGATGCGTTCTTGGTCATACGTAATTTTGACGAAGATCTTGATCTCTATCTTCGTTTGGCTTTTGGTTTCTTCCCCCTCTTTTATCGAAGCAAAAAGAGTTCGTTGGTATGCACTTGATGTCGATACTAATTGTAAATGTAGACCAACTGTACGAATTCCATAGCTTCCAATGACTCCCCCTAGATGATTGCTTCCCCTTGTTCAAAGGCCTGGATCCATGGGCCACGAAGCATCACCTTTGCGGTGTCTTAGCTATAAGATTAGTATAAACGACAAACACAAAAACGCATTTACATGTTCAGTGCAAAAGTGGGTTAGTTTACCATTTGATGACTTGATTACATGGGTTCAAACAATTATAATATATGTTTCCCGTGATAATCATATAAAATTTGATACCCTCAATATATCGACCACAAAGATATTCATAAAGCAAATATATCAATCATGCATCAAAATATCACATACTAAAATAAGCACAACGTAGCACATGGATTATAAGAAACTTCAAGAGTGACAAACAAACCATAAATATTCAAGGCCATATTTGTTCCAACAATGTGAGTATAGTTTTAAATCATATATAATCCTAGGTTGTGGATATCGCACCTGTGCACCGTATAACAAACAAAGAAAAACACAAACAAGGCTTGTGATAAGTAAAAGACACAAGATATAACGATATCTACGACTAAGGAAGTCATAGCAGTCCAAGGGGTCAAACCAAAGAGATTTATTATCAAGTACATACACAAGAGATTCAAGTTTACAATTACAATGAGAGAGGTATTCATAAGTGTGGAAACCCTAATCCTACTTGTTCCCCAAGATTGCATCCTAAAGACCAAACTAACTAAATATGGACCAAGCCCACATTCTTGTTTCGCCACCGGAGAAGCGACCTACTTGAAGTCCTCTCTTTATGCTCCATCGACAACATTGGAGCCTATGTGGGCTTCGCTTGAGTCGTCCTTTCAAGCCTAAATCGATCTTCGAACCTATTCGAGGATCTAATAAAGTCTACATTTTTAACAGCTCTTACTGGAATTATACGTGGCATTGTAATGTACGTTAATCATTTCTCACCAAGAGGTACCTATTTAGGGGCAGATTTAGATTGAAGGTAAGGTATGCACGTGCATACCCTACATAAATTCTTAGTAGTGTAAAAAAATTTGCTTTTCTTCAAAAGCAAGGACAAACTACATTAAAATATTGTGAGTGCACACCTTGTAAAACTCATTAAAATTTTGAGTGCATACTTTAATCTAACTTACCTTCGTTGAAAAAAGAAAATAAATAGAACCAGACTGGTAATACGGTAATACTGAGGAAGCGACAGTTACTATTGAAGAAGGAGGAAGCACTGCAGTTTTCAGATGTAGGTTAAATGCATTAAATGGCCCACTTATTTCCCAAAGGCCCAATATACTTCTACTAAATATATTTTATATAGTATATCGATATTAGTCTATACTAAAAGGGTACTCGCGCGTTGCGGCGGCGAGTACCGTGCAATTAATTTTTTTGGTGAACAATATATTTCGATTACATATTTTTCGTGATAGTGACTTTATGTAGAGGTGTACACGATTCGGTTTGAGTCAGTTTTTGGCTAAAATCAAAACCGAACCGAAATGTGATTTTGGTAGAAGCTGAGGTGTGGAGGGTAGTGAGGTGCAGATATGAAAGTGTGTTTTCTTTTATGTTTTTTTGAGTAAGTTGTTTGATGTGTTAGATTTATAAATGATGGTTAAAGATAATTAATCTTATAGATGTTACAAGTTTATGATTTAAGACAAATAATTTTTTAGATGTTACTTTTATATGTTGTATGCAACAAGTTATTGAAATTTCTTTTTATAGTAATGTTTTTGGTCTTAAAAATTTTAAGACTTCCTTATTTAGAAAGTCCTAAACTCTTTATATAGTACTAGCAGGGTACCCGCGCGTTGCGGCGGCGGGTACCCCGAAATAAAATTTTCCGGTGAATCATGTATTTTAGTTTATTATGTTCTTTTGACAATAAATTCTGGATATCAAGAATTTCGTTTAGCTTGGTACTGTTAGACTCGAGCTGATGGTCCGTGCCTATTTGGCCCATGCCCATTCGGGCTCGAGCCCGCTTTGGCCCGCACTGTTCGGGCTTAAGCCCATTTTGCCCGTTGACCGCTCGGGCTTGAATATATGTATAATGTGCTTTATTATTTGTATTAGTGACATTTAATGCGGGGTTTCGCGTTGCGTGCGGATACCGAAATAAGTATTCCGGTGAATCATGTATTTTAGTATATTATGTTCTTTTTGATAATAAATTTACGGATTTCAAGAATTTCGTTTAGCCCGTGCCTGTTTAGATCGTACCCGTTCGGGCTCGAGCCATTTGGACCGTTGCTCGTTCAGGCTTGAATATTTGTATAATGTTCTTTATTATTTGTATTAGTGACATTTTAATGCAGAAATTATGTTTAAGTTGGTTGTACAATATGTTTGATAATTTGTATTTCTTGTGTAAGGGGTGTTTTAATAACTGCATTAATTGTATTTATTGATCAGTTAATTAATTAACTACATTAAATATCTTGACCACATTAATAGTGCTTTATATTTTGTACATTAAGCTTTAAGACTTGTAAGTCTTAAAATTAAGATTGATGAGAAAGACCATTAATAGTGCATTATGTATTGTACATTAGGCTTTGTATTTTGTAAGTATTAATTTTAAGAAAATGAGAAGAGAGATTCATTCCTCTATTATAAGTAGTATAAATATAGACATTTTCTTTTTCTTTTTTTATATATATATTAGTTTTACATGCAACAAAGTGTTAAAATTTGTTAATTTAATATATTTTAAATGGTTTGTATCTTTAGCAACCAGGATAACTATAGTCTACTTTCTTTATGTACTTGTAGTGACAGAAAATTACTTATGTTTAACTAGATCACATTGATAACACAAAAATTTAACACTATACATTAATACAAAATGGAACGAGCTTTACTTCTAAACCAAACCAATTTTAGTTAAAATACTACTCTTTATAATCTAACTAACCAACTTATACACGCCGGAAAACCCGACCCGTAAAAAGCCCAAGCCGAAAAATTAAATTTATTAATAATTCCATTAAAAAATTGTGCATACCCTCCAACAAATTCCTGAATCTGCCACTACCTATCGGGCATTAGAGATCCTAAAACATGCACCAATAGAATTGTGCTTGTAAATACATCTTCATTCCCTTTTCAAAAAAAATTTAAGATACATAAAAAGGTCATTTACTTATCATGGATTTCGCTTTACATGTAAAATGATTTCCTACGTCTTCTGCTACTCTTGTATCCGTTTGAATTTTAACTAACGTATTTTAGAATATTTATACCGCATCTTTACAACCAATTGTATTTGTTCATAATGGACCAAGCTCACCTCGAAGGCCTCATAGTTCGACTCAAATAGTACATTAAAAGTGATGGACTGATGGTAATTCTGCAATATATAATGGTTCAACGTTCAGTGAGATATCAGAAACAAAGAAGGGCCGAAGGACTCGTGGACAATAAACTTGCGATTTGCCAAGCAACGTTGGGCCACTAAAAAGCCTTAGGGCCTTACGGCTTAGAGGACCAAACTATTAATTGAAAGAACATAAGAGTTTGGGCTAGCTGTAAGATTGGATTGAGAGATCTTACTTAAATAGTTAGATACTTTTTTCTAGGTGTCGTTCGTTTTTTCTTAATAAGTATTTTTTCCTTTTTATTTCTTTTCTCGCAGGAGCATGCGGGTTTCTTTTTGTTTTTTTCGCAGGCATAAACGCTTCTTTTCACTTCTTTTCATCTTCTAAATTTCGACATTATCTTTCACTTCTTACCTCTTCTTTCACTCATTACCTCTTCTTTCACAAACCTTACATCTCTTTCACAATATCTTACATCTCTTTACATTTCGGTCTTTTATTTACGTTTTCGCCCATTTTTACGTTTCGTCTTTTTTACGTTTAATCGCTTTCTTACGTTTCGTATTTTTTCATCCGTTTTTTATGTTTCGTTCATTTTTACGTTTTCGTCATTATTTTACGTTTTCTTACGTTTTTACGATTAACCCATTTGAACCATATTACAAAAGGATTTATAGCGCAAAAAGAAAAAAGAAAATAGAAAATAAAAGAAAGACTTAATAAGACAAACAAACGGTCTTCATCCATGCAAATGAAGACTTTAGATCTACCTCTTCTTCTGCAGACATGGTTTGCAGATGAAGAGGTAAAAGCTCTGAAAAAACAAACGACATGATGTAGCACATTAGCACTTCTTTCACTTGTGCAATTACTATTTCAATAACAGTGATATAAATGGTTATTCTGTTGCTATTAATTTCACAGATAACAAACTATGAAAATGTGTTGCAAAAACTATTACTCTTACGCTCTGTTCTCGAGTTTTCTTTTGTAGGAATAGAAATGATAGGTAAAGAAAAGTAAAGAAAAGAAGTGGAAAGAAAAGAAAGTGGCGTTTATATTTCGTGCTCGAAAGGAAATGAACGAAAATGGAAGGAAAATAAACAAAGTCGTTTCGAGTTGGAAGGAAAGAAAGAAAAAAAAAAAATTATAGTTATGACTTTTAAACATGAAATACATCTATAACAAAGATATATAAAATAATGAAGGTTATATAACTTAGTTTATAACAAATAGTTTATGTGTAAATTTGTTTCTTCCAAATCACCATATTTGGTAGGAAAATTTGGTAGAAAAAAGCTCTTAATTTTCCTATCAAATCCTTCCATTTTCCTTTCCTTTCTGCTTTGTCAAAACCTAAACACACCAATTTTTCTATTTCCTTTCATTTTCTTTCTTTTCCTTCCAAATATAAACTCGAGAACATAGCGTTAGAGTAATGGTTTTATTATTTTTGATGAAACAACTCATATATTGTTGTAGACCATAAAATACACTTTTAAGGATTTTTAACTGTTTGACTGAAAGGTCTTTAAAGCTCAATCTTTTAATTTCCATATTAGATTGCATCAATAATGTTATCAAATACCCACTTTTACATATACGGAGGATTAAAATGGCCTTTTACTTTTTTATTTTTATTAATGAGAAACCCAAAAATTTTGGGATGGAACTCAGGAATTCAAAGAAAGTAATGAGGTCAACTTTTGGTGGATTTGGTTGAATTGGAAGTTAAATGTGTATGCATTAAACTCATAGTTAAACTAATAGTTGACCAAATAGTTTTAGTTTAGAGAGTATTCTAAAATCGTGAAATTATTGGAAAGGATAGGTGAAGAAAAATATGTCTCTTTTTGGTGAAAACAAATGCGATTGTGACTCGATACCTTCTCGTAAATTGCAAGCAAAGAAATACCAAGTAATTTGATGCAACACCTTACCAAGAGTATATCACAATTCACAAGTAATCGAAAACATTTACATCTCACATTTGCTTGTCTACACAGTTATAACTAACTCGGATAACTTTTATATTTCGAGTTTGAAAAATTATACTTGGTCGTTTTCAGTATGGAAAACATGCATGTATTATATCTTGTTAAAGTTACAACAAGTTGTATATATGTAATTTTTTTAAGTTGTATGAAAAAGACCAACCACGTAAAGAAGAGGCTACAGAAAGAGCCAAGCTGATTATGGCTAGAAACATTTTATGAGATAATTAAAGATATCCCCACTTGTGCAATCAATCAAAAGTAGTCAAATTAATGAATGTAGTTTACTCAATAATCAAGAAATTAAGAGTAGGTAAACCAACTTGCTAGCAAAGACGGAAACTTATAAGTGAAGAAGTATTTTTGGGGTTTGGTACAAAGAAAATTATAGAGATTATCAGTGGATTTTTCAATACATCTTCAAAATTTGAAGTTCTTTTGCTAACAAAAATGTAACATGATTTTAAACAATTCCATGTTATAACTTGCATTAGAAAGAGGCTTCATAGGCTAAACATGGTTTCTGATCTTTCGACCGATTAATCTGTATAGTTTCATAGCTTTTCAAAAAATAAAAAAAGCAATATATCAACGACCTACCGAGAGTTGGAGTGGTGAAATGGGGCTAGGAGGCTCGTGTGGCAAACATAGTTTGCCAGCCGCTAGTTAACATGTAAATGTTTATAATCAAGAAAAAACTAAAAATTAGCAAACAGAACATATTTTTGCATCTAAACTAGCACCAACAACTTTTCCAAAATTCAAGTGTGCCAAATACATGAAGGATTAATTCATTTATAACCCAATACCAATAGGATTATATTGACAAACATCCATAAAACCTACAAAGGGAGTTGCTACAAACACAACTTCACTCTTTTTTAACACATTTCTTTTCACTAAATAAGCTCTTGAACCAAATGACTAAGATCGAATTTCCCATTGCAACATTCCACCGCGCTTACGACCTCTTGAAAAGCCGCGACACTGCATGGAACCACCAAACCATTCTTTTGCTCAAACCCGAACTCATCCGAGGCCTTGTCTAGCAACATCTTGAATAGAGGGTGAGACAAGTAGCCCATGGGAACCACAAACCTACGTCTCTCTTCGCCTATATAAAGCGCAAGGAACCCGGTTGGCGTTGTGCATGAAGGGGAGGAACATGCTTCTTCTTGATCCCTAAGCAAGTATTCATGATGAGATCGCTCTGTACCACTAGCCACTTTAACTTTAACCTTCTTGGCTAGTTTCTTCACCGAGCCAATCTTTCCCAACATGTTGTTGTTCTTGGGAGATATAGAGAGAATAATAGGTGGGTTTTGAATAAAAGATAATGGGGTTGGGAGGGAATATGTAGTAGTGTGGAGCAAAATGTATATAGGGGAATGTCTTAAAGGTGGTCAACTTATTGACTTTATAAAAAAGACTTTGGAGCCTTATGATTGTGTTGGTATTCTTGTGTCATGGGAATCTCTTCTTTTTTGACTTCTCATCTAACTTCGTCTTGTTTAAGTTGTTTGATTAGTTTAGATTTAATAACAAATAATGCATTATAGAGAATTTAGACTTTCTTTCTATGTGTTTGATAAATTATAAAATACACATAAAGTTCTATTTAAACTTACGAGTCTTTCTAAAAAGTATATATTGATTTCTTGAGTTTCTTCTTACTCCAAAGTAATTATTAGAATCGAGTTTTTATAGGTTGTGATTGGTGCTACGCTTATAAGGGTTTGCGCTTTAAAAATAAGTTTTGTTTGTCATAATGTTTAGAGCATCGGGTGCTTTATAGTTATTCATCTCGCGTTATAGCAAAAAGTGTTGCGATCACAACACTTTTCCCTATAACCCGAAACATATAACTTAAACAAAAAACACTCTCACTCCATCACTCAAGTTATAAGACACATTTGGTCCACACATAACTCAATAAAATACAAATACAACACAAAAAAAAGATAACTAGGCTGTGAGGGACGACGTGAGACCCTATGACACCATGTTCGGTGTTCGTCTGGCGTTATAAGGTTGCGTTACCCGTCGACGCTAACAAAAAAACCCCACATCGTGTGCCTTTAAGAAGCTTTTATAAGCCATAAACCCCAATGAGCACAAGTCAGTTGAAACGGGCTTATGGGGGCTTATAGTTGGTCAAATTACTTAAATATCTTTCAAAATATAATGGATTATTACACAAAAGCTCAAAATATATCAGAATTTGATTGATGTATTTTTAAGCGATTTTGCATTAATAAGCTTTAACTCCAACTAATTCGTCAAACAGATTTTAAAAGTATAAGCTCCAACTTCCTACTTATAATATAAGTTCGAGCTCTACCCTAGCTCTAACTCCAACCAATTTCACCAAACATACAAGACATTTATGACCAAAAAAAAAAAAAAAAAAAAAACGGCTTTTAAAATTTCTGAAAAGGCAAGGGCAAATTAGTAAACATAAAGCTTTCTAGTCATCTCAATAATTTATACGAGTATTCCGTAATTTTGAACTTTGGAATGCGTGGTTAGAGTGCTAGATATTATAACGCCGTTAACGCTAATTTTTTGTATCACTTCACCGTTAACACTAATTCTTACTTTTAAGACCAACATATCGAAATACCCCATCACTCATAACATGTTGTAACACTCTTTTTGGGACCCATCATATTTATTTTCTTTTTCATTTATTCATACAAACTAATTTTTCATTTATTAAACTAAAATACAAAAAAAAAAGTACGAAAAAAAAAACCCGAGAAGTAACAAAACATCAAATTATCAATAAACTAATTTTGTTGTTGATGTCGTTGCCAATATGCTCAATAATATTCCGTTGAAGACTACGTGTGTTTCTTTATCATGTAATTCTTTGGCTTTTCGATGTCGTACTTCGTTTCTCTTGTCCAAGTAAGTTTGTATATTTGGTTGCGGATTAATATACCACTCGTTGATTTCAGTTATCACAAACTTTTGATCTTTCAAAATTATTTTATGCAGTATGATGCACGTATACATGATTCTTCGTATCTTGTTGACATGGGGGTTAATATACACAAAAGTTACTAAAGTTTACGGGAAATTTGTCCTAAGTCACTAAAGTTTTTTTGTTGTTATTCAGGTTACTCAAGTTAACGGGTTTATTATATGGGTTACTCAACGTTTAAAAAAGTGAAATTCTTGTCACTACGAGGGTGGGCAACCGGATGATTTACCGGTTCCCTTTTCCACGTCATCACTATAGTTTAAGATGTTACAAGCAAGTTACTATAGTTCACGGGGTTTATTAAATAGGTTCTTGAACTTTAAAAAAGTTACTATCCGTTTTATACATTTATGTATGTTTTATCTGTTGCTTTTGTTTTTACGTTTTTCTCCATTTTCGACGTTTTATACGTGTTTATACGTTAGTCGGTTTTCTTTGTTGTCGTTCTTTTTACGCTTTTCTCCATTCTCGCACGCTTTTGTATATTTCCATTATGTTTTTTACGTTTGTGTATGCATTTCGTTGTCGTACCTTTTTTTACGTTTTGTACATTTTCGTACATTTTGTATATATGTTTGTCCATTTCGTATTTTTTTGTATGTATTTATCCATTTTTATATGTGTGTGTACGTTTTTCTCTATACCATTTTACGTTTTCATACATTACTGTATGGTTTTGTACGTTTTCGTTCATTTTCATACATTATCTTATGTTTTTGTACGTTTTCATACTTTTTTTTTACGTTATTCTACACCTTTGTATGTTTTATATGTTTGGTACGTATGTATGTTTTATATGTTTTATACGCTTTTATACGTTTGTATGTTTATATGTTTTTATGTTCTATACGTTTTATTTTCTTTAATACGTTTGTATGTTTTATACGTTTTTACGTATAAAAATGTAAGAAAACGTATTACAACGTCCAAAAACGTATAATAACATCCAAAAATATAAAATAACGTATGAAAACATATCAAAATAAAAAATTACTTCCAAAAAAGTCTAATAATGTCCAATTATGTAAACAAAAAACATACAAATGTGTGAAAAATTGTAAAAAAAAAAGTGCAAAAACAGACAAAAATATAAAAGAATGTAACGTATAATAACGTCCAAAAAGTTGTTGTAAAAAAACGTATAAAAATATACACAATTTTAGCAATTTATTTGTATATTAATTTAAATGTAAAAGAATGTAAATGTATAGTAACTTAAATGAACATATTGGCAAACTTTAGTAACTTATTTGTATATTAACATATTTTTTTAATATAAATGAAATCTAAAATATTTGCCACGTAGTATTATTACCGGTAATTATAGGTTACCAAAACAAGAGTAACAAATATAACCGGTCACAATAACTTGAGTAGCCTGAATAGCAATAAAAAAACTTTAGTGACTTAGGACAAATTTTCAGTAAACTTTAGTAACTTTTGTGTATATTAAACCTTGACATGGTATTGACACGCCGGTTGTTGTATAATTCCCCAACGCCATTGGAGGACACCAAAAGCTCGTTCGACATCCTTTCGTGTACCTTTTTGTCGCCTTTTAAATAATCCATGTTTCTTGTCTCGTGCCACCATAAATGATTTGACAAAAGTTTCCCACTCTAAGTAAATCGCGTTTGTTAGATAATACCCTTTTTCATACGTAACTCCATTTACTCCAAATGGAGCCACAAGGGTGATGTCATCAAGAAGGTCTTCAAATAACAAAGAATTATCTAAAACGTTAATGTCGTTATTCGCACCCGCTACCCCAAAGAATTTATGCCAAATCCACAAACTGTATGACGCAACAACTTTGTAAAGTTCCGTTGAAGCCTATCTAGGATATGTTTTATAAACATTATTGTATGCACAGCGGAATTAATCAATAACAATAATGTCTAACAAGGTTTTCTTTATTCATAATATACTACTAACTAACGTCTACAAAATCACACGTTTAACTATTAGACTCTCATTGGGAGAGTTCTATATTTTCCGGATGCTAAAACTAAATGCCCCTAACTCTTTATATACTAGAGGATTAGGGTTACAAGACTTAACTAAGAAGACTTAACTAATAGATAAGACCAAATATATTTAAACAAATAAAAGATATCCTGTAATCTTCATTTTTAAATGAAGATTCTTCATTGGTCATCTTTTGTCCTTGGTCATCTTTGGTCCTTCTTGTTTTGTAATTATCAAATTATAATTCCCAACAAACTTCAAGCATTATAGTTTGGTATTTTATATCACCTCTACCGTATTTCCCGTGCCATGATTTCAGACAGTTTTTCCACTCTCAATGCATACTATAAGCGCTTTCAAGCATTCCTGAAAACCCATGAACCCTCTTATATGTTACATATAAATTTTGAATGTCATTAAAGTCGGGTTTCCTAGACAATTGCGTGCACAATGTTCACCCATTTGTAGTTTTTTATTAAATGCATCAGGTGATGTATAGTGTGCCGATTGGCGTATGTCGAAAGTGAATTTAATAATAATACCAAAACTCATTTGACCCGTAGGACCGGGTCAGACTTCAAAGAATTTAAAATGGTCGGGAAGAGGAAAAAAGTCTAAGTGTCAATACCTTTGAATATTTCTAAAAATAGTGTCCAGCTCATACAATATCGATGTCTAAAATACGCCTCCAGATATTTTGGATCATCACCAAAATAGTCGACCAATAAACGTGCTTCAACAATATCACATTCGCGGAATATCAGATTATGGGTATGGGAAGTTTAAGCTTGTTGTTGCAATGATTGGTGATACTGATTAGCATATGTTATAAAGAAAATGTCTCTTACATCATCGACATCGGAAAAGTTAACATCTTCATCATTCGGATTCGGATCTATAGTTTATAGGGATATGTTCTTTTATAGAGAGAATTGAGAATTCTGTGTGAAAATAGTTAAATAGGGTATCACACACACACACACACACACACACACACACACACACACACACACACACACACACACACACACACACACACATATATATATATATATATAGAGTGGGATTAAAAATAATTTTATAATCGCTTGATTACCCAACTACTTGTTATTTTGAAAAATAAGCAAATCCAACACCACGCCATTTTAACATCCTCCACAACGCCCAATGACAAACACCACGATGTGGTAACGCAACAACGTAGTGCCAACTTAGTATAATGCCCACCTACCCTCCCCCAAAAAACCTTTTTTTCACCAAAATTTTTTTCCTTAAAAATTTATAACCGTGATGCACCTTTTTTGGGTGCATCTCGCTTATAAAATTGGTGCATCACAGTTATAACTACTTTTTTTAACTGTGATTCACCAAAATAAAAAGGTGCATCGCAGTTATAAAGTTATTACTGCATCACAGTTATAAAGTTACTACATCACAATAATAATTGTGATGTAGTAACTTTGGTGCATCTTGATCGCTTCCAAACTGTCAAGTTTATTACACAAGTCAACCACTTGTGAATAAGCAACTTTAACTACTGATTATAAGCAACTTTAATGAAAACAAAAATTTTAAAACTTAAAAATAAGCAGTTTGTAAGCTGAAAAGCTTAACAGTTTGAGCTTATGGCTTATTTTGATGATTCAAGCTTAAATAAGCTTCACAGTTGGAACCAAAGTTAAAAGAAGATGTAAATAAGCTAAGAGTACTCAAATTAAGCTAAAAAGCACAAAGGACTACACTGATAAGCTTAAAATAAACAAATAAGCACTTACACTAAGTCTATAAACCAAACAGTCCTACACAGTTTTTGTAGGCCAAAATTAGCTAGGGGCAAAAGCTCCAAAGCTTAAAATGAGCACTGAGGTAACAAGCTTGTTAGGTGAGCTTCTCAAAAAACCAAAGTATACAAGGTTGGGCCTACTATTAAGCTCTGTGAGAGCTTATGAAAGTGGCTTAAGTACACTGATTGAGCAGTGTATTGAGTGGTGGGACAAACAAAAGCTACTTGCATTTCTATCAAATAAGCTATAAAGTTGAAAATAAGCACTCGACTAAAGAGATGGGTAGATTGGATTTCAAAAAGCTAAGATTCACAAGCTGAGTCTCACTAATAAGCTCTATGTAAGCTTATGAAAATGAGCAGATAACAACAACTCCCTTTGCACAGGGGAGGTTTTTGAAAAAGTGCTTAAAAGAAGCTAGAAATTAAGCAGTTTAATAAGCTAACTAGAAATTATAAAAAATACTATGATAAAGATGAGTAGTTGAATATTAACATCCCAAAAGCTCAAATCTTGAAACTTAATATTAAATCCTATATAAAATTATCTAGTTTATTCAAAAACTACTAAACTGAAAATTTTGACTTTTTAAATTACACTATAAAGTTGACTTTGATGAACTTTGGATCAATCCTACTTACTAATTATGTTGTAATAAGGTGAATTAAGACTGGTTTGATCAATATTATCAACTTATGATCAAGGCAATGGTGGCATCGAAATGACGATTCTTGTGATTTCCATCCCGTGTAAACCGGTGAGCAAGAAGCGGTTCTAGATTTAAGAGTGCACCACCACATTGTTGTAAGAAGACCCCAAATGGTTGTTGATTTATTACCAGAACATACAAGATCCATCTTGTCAAACAAACCAAATTGGCCAAAGAAGTAGTTGATTAAGTTGATAAATGAATTTCGACTTTTGTCACTATCTTGTGACTCGTGTTCTGTCTGCACCACTATGAGGTATATAATTTTTTCTAAATTTGATTGTTAGTGACTGGGTAAACGGTGTAGTTATGAGATTTAATGGATGTTTTACTCATTTAGACATCAACAATTACTGGAAATATCCCCCGTTTATATTTCATAAGCTCTTTTTTCTGGCTTATTATCATTGTTCAGTTAGGTTCTAGGCAGAGGAGTATGTTTTCAGTTAAAGCATAGTTTAGAATGATTTTAAAAAGTTAGGAGCTTTCTCAACTTCTAATGATCCCTGCTTATATTTAAGCTTATTTAACACTAATAAACATTTTATAGTTTGGAAACAAACAAGTAGAGATACATGACATGATCCTGAAAAATAGGATATTGAAGAAAATTTGGTTTAAGTTCGGGTACGGATGTGATGTAAAGATCCATGCAATTACATTGTAAGTATCCCTATGTTTACGAAACTTTATGATGACTAAAAGTGGACAAATGGACGAGTCTAGAAGGTTGGGTAGCGGTATGCTTTCTTTTGCTTATGTTGTATAAAAATTAGAGCTTTACAACCTGTAGATACAAATGGATGTAGCTAATAATCTTGGTCAATCTTTTATCATGCGACTTCACGATGATTGTTTGAGTTTCATTTTTGATAAATTTGATTCGAGTGTTGACCGAGAATCTTTTGGTTTAACATGTCATCGTGTACTTCATATTCAAAATATAAACCGCAAGTCATTGGAGTTTGGTTGCTCATTCTCGATAAAAGTCATTGGTTTAAACGGGGTCAATATTAATGCTTTCATTCTTGATAAGTTGATTAAACGTTTTAGACAGTTAGAATGGTTACCATTATGTGGATGTGTAAATCTTCAGTTGGGCTTAATCAATTGAAATTTTGGGTCAAAGTTGCACACTCTTTATCTCGATTCTTTGTTTCAAAGTTACGAGATATAGGACTTTCTTGCCATGCTAAAGGTTGTTCATCTTTGTCATTTGTTAGTCTTTATCGTTGCTCTATAAGCGATAATTGATTAGAATGCTTAGCCAAATCGTGTTTAGTCCTAAATGACTAAATCTTGAGAGATGTTCCCACATAACCGATTAAGTGTATGTTACTTTACAAAGAATTGTCGTATTCTTGAGCAATAAAGATTTCTCATTGTGATAAAATTAAAGGGTCGGGTTTAAAGGGTGTTCTCAAACATTAACATGTTTGGAAGCTATTCGTAAGCTAGAACCGGAGGGTATTATGGGAATTATAAGTGGAGGTGGACTTGAGTATCTGAACGTTTACACTATTAAAGTAGAAAAAAGGAATAGGACATGTGTTTAATTCTGCTGTATCTAATTTTTAAGAGTAATTGTGGCATTGTTTTATGTCATTGTTTAGAGATTCCATCTGCATACATCTCACTTACCAGCTATTATGTCCAGCAAAACATTGAGCAATCATGGATGATCTGCTTCTCGCGCCAATGCCAACGTAATATTAAGAGTATAGGCTAACATTGGAGTGACTTCCCTTAGGGGCTTATTTTGATGGCACTCATTTTATATGTAGCGATTGGTATTCTCGACTTGAGTGGGAATCGAATGGTCGATTTAGTTGGAAAGTAAAACCGTTTCATTTTATTTCGGATAGAATGGACTGGACCATTCCTGAAGGAATATGATTTTGACCCGTTTCATCTTTGGCATTTTTTTTGTTTATTCTGTTGACCCGATAAGTAAATGACCCAAACTTGGTAGCTTTAGGTTTAGATTAGCCCTCGATGCTGATTGCTGAAATGGCAGACTTAATCTACACTAGCAATACTAGCAATACCTAGCAATACTTCTGGGTATAGCTGCAACGGCTACAGTATTGTCTATATGTCTCAAGCAGCCAAATCAGGGATCCTCGTCCGGAATTCAAATATTGGATGCAGGTGCATCTACCTCTGCTCTACCCGGTGTTGGTTTTCCATTCAATGTTTTTGGATACAGAATCATACTTCAAGAATACACTCCGGGGTAAATGGCTGGCTACCCTTGCACTTGCAAATTTCAGCTTTTGACATAATTTGATTTTAAAAAAAGAATGGAAATCTGTTTTATTGACATATTTAGAAGTTTTTGTTGGGTATCCTGTTGGTAGATATTGAATTTTTGCAGGTTGGGATCTCTATAGCACGTATGCTGTCTTTGGATCCCATATTTCATATAGTTTAACTTGCTATATGTTCTGGTACTATTTGCTTCATTAATGGTCATACCAAAGTCCACGATCAACTTACATCTTATTCCTACAAAAATAAAGTGCACAATTCTGAAAGTGTAAAAGTAAGTGAACACTGACACGTCATAATGTATATGATCTTAAGCATGAATTTGGTGAATCTATGCATATCAATTAATATTGTTTATCACCTATCCGACGACTTCATGATTTTTCAGAAAGTATTCTTAGATCATTTTCTTACAGGTTCTAGAAGAAGAGAAAGAGTTGGTTCTTCAGGACCATTTAGTTGTGTTAATCATTATAAAAATGATACACCTAAGGTAGATTGGTGTTATAGATGTAAATACATTTATTTTTGCAGTTGCTCATTTTGCTACTGTAATGCCAACAGTTAAGATCTACATGGGAAATTATTTAGCAGGTCCAGAATTTTAGGGAGGCATTTTCCCTGGTCATTCATGAGTGTGAGACGTTAGTTAAAGTTAAAGTGCATATAAAAAATAAATTAGAGGTTCGAGGTGATGAGTTCTCAAAGGTATATTATTCTCTTTGTCAAGTGTTTCCTTAATCATTAAATTTGGTTTCTAACTATGTACATCATTACTGGAACTGTTTATTATCAAGTGTGTAGTTTGATCATTATGGACCTCCCTGCAAAGAATGGTGATGTTGATAACGAAGGCCTTCATGCAAAGAGAATATGCATTGTACCAGTTTTCGATTCCAGCAACAAAAAGATGGAGTAGGTGAAAGCTTTCTTATTATGACTGCACGAGTAATATAAGTTTATTGAAACTGTTTCATTGATATTTTGTGCATGTCTGTATATGGAACCAATAAAAGATTAAAATTCGCAGATATGGAAAACAACTCCTTTCCAGACATTAAAAACAGTAGTTTATCCAAGTTCCAAACTTTATCAGTCACCTAGAGAATGTATGTTTTTCTCCATGTGGATTACATAATGCATATTTTTGAATGTATAAGGTGATGATGCCGATAAAACAGAATCAATAAGATAAATGAGATTAAGGAGAAGTTAGTGTAGAGCGAGTTCAAGCCCTGATATTGAAATTGGTGAAAAGTTGTATTTAGGCACAAGATTGGGTATGTCTTTTTCCTAAGAGATTCACTTCTAAAAGTGTCACAAACGTTTTGGTGTTAGTAGTGAAGAACAATACCAGGTTCCAAGTTTTGACTTTGAAGATATATTATATATAACAGGAGGCATTTGGCATTAATGCCACCTCAATGCCACCTCAATGCCCAGTAATTGTTTTTCATGCCACATAAGCATTTTTGGTCTAACTAAACAATTTATTAATCCACCTAAGCACTAATTGTAAATTTCGGATTTTTAATAATTATTTTTGTAAATTTCGGATTTTTATTAAATATTTTTGAAAATTATTGATAAAAAAGGAGTCTTGCAAGGATTGAACCTTGGTTATTTGAATAAATAACATGTGTGTTTACCACTAAAGGCATTTTTGGTCCAACTAAGCAATTTATTAATCCACCTAAGCACTAATTGTAAATTTCGGATTTTTAATAATTATTTTTGTAAATTTCGGATTTTTATTAAATATTTTTGAAAATTATTGATAAAAAAGAAGTCTTGCAAGGATTGAACCTTGGTTATTTGAATAAATAACATGTGTGTTTACCACTAAGGCAACATGATTTTTTGGAATATATGTTGCAAGTCCAAAATTATAAATCTATGCAACCAATTATGTAGGAGAATCCCTACAACTTAAGTAACCCTAAACAAAACATATACATAAAAAATTATATACGGTTCATTCATAATATATCTTTTCTCAAAAACCCTAATATCCTTTTTCCCTCACAATCTCATCTAATGATGTTTCTGGATCAGAGATATCATTGTATCACCAGTTTAATCCAGTGCAGAGATACCGAGACTCAGTTAGTTTTTCTTATTTGGGTCATAATTCACATTTTTAATATACATAGATTTAACCCAGTTTTTCACTATAATATCATCGCCTTTTAGGGTTAAGAAAGAGCAACTGAAACGATGGCAACTGGTTATGAAAGTGAATGATTCTTCTGTTCAATTACTATTTTAATAGTTTTCGACACTTTTAGCGTATGAAAAAGATCACATTATCCATATAGTGTATGATAATAACAAAATAACTCAATGATTATTTTCAAATTATGAATTTAATAGATTTTGTTAATCATCATGTCGAGGCTCTA
The DNA here is from genome assembly GCA_022545495.1 of Chrysanthemum lavandulifolium. Lineage (NCBI taxonomy): Eukaryota > Viridiplantae > Streptophyta > Magnoliopsida > Asterales > Asteraceae > Chrysanthemum > Chrysanthemum lavandulifolium. The sequence goes on along the minus strand of CM040241.1, from coordinate 132,809,142 downwards.
ATACGAGTAGAGGTGATGTGTACTTGATTCATTATATACATTAGATACTAAAGTGATAATATAATAAAGCATAATTCAAATTAGTTATTATAGATAAATGGTTATGTACGAAAAATGTAATGACATTACAAAAGAGGAGTTGATGAGTTTTTCAAAATAGTATAGTAAAATAGCATCTGAATTTAAACCCGTAAAACATCCTCATTGAATGAGTTTAATTCTTTTCATGCTACTGTTTTGTAACTCTGATCTGTACCCGCTCTTTTGAATCAATGCAATTAACCCGTTACATAACCCAACACATTCAATTTTCTACCTATAATCTTTAGCCACTCTTTACAGGTATACACCTATATTATTGGCATTAACACCGACGAGTGTTCACCTTGATTCATTTTGCACCGTTTGGTGTTTTAAGATTGGATATCGCTTCTCGATGGTTCAAGGTTTGATTCTCTCTCACAACTCGGTTTTTTCTACATTATATTGTTGTGACAATGATGCATGGTGGAAGTTGTAGTGCTGGGGTAGGATTAGCTAATTGGAAGTATCTGTGAGTAGGATTCGGTTGGTAGAACTCCTGTTGTTGGCTACAAGAAATAGCTTCATTTTTATTAATTCCTTTGTTTGAATCTGTACTTGGTGCATCGACAATTCCACTTAAACCTCCAAATTTTTGCAACTAAGAAAATTCTTGCAGGTTTAATTAGTTAACATCATTTAATATGAAAGGTCATCTACATGATCTTCCCAACTGAGTAAGTTATCCTTTTAATTCTTATCAGGAACTGAAAAAGAAGAACTTGAAGAAGCTGCCTACTACATTTTATAACGTTAGATAAACACATGTAACGGGTTCTATTGTGATACTTTATTATGTTCCAAAAAAATATACGAATCGTTGTCTAGAAAGAAGCTTTGTTCATAATTTAAGTTAACTATTATATCATTTTAATACATTTTCATTATCTACAACTTTACAAACATATATAAATTCATAATGTTGTGAAAATTATATATGTTGTGTTATTAACCATCAACGCAAACCATACAATTATTCATAATTCTTAAAAAAAAAAAAAGCAAAAAAAAAAAAAAAAAAAAAACAATTGTCTTATAATATTGTTTGACAATTTAAAAAATGTATTTAAGTTAACAAAAACAACAAACAAATAATTATAAGTCATGCTCCCATTGGTAACTTAGTATATATATATATATACAATATAAACCGATATCTCACTGATGATGACCACTATTTCTTTACGCTATATATATATATATATATATATATATATATATATATATATATATATATATATATATATATATATATATATATATATATATATCATAAAGAAATAAAGTTTAGAGAAGTTTATGTATCTTGTTAGATACTTAGGGTGCATTTTGATTCCATATTTTATTTTGCAAAAATATGTATTGAACTTCAATATTTTTTATAAAATGACGTAAGTCAAAAGTATTACAATTTTGGGCACATTGTTTGTATCTTAAAACCCATTCATTTGTATATTTTTTATAAAAAAAAAGGCGTTAAATATTTAATAAACAAAGTTTGTCATATAAAAAAAACATAAAAAATTAAAAGTATCATGCTTTATTAACATTCCGAGTATATGTAGTTTTTTTTTGGGAAAATGCTCTAAAAAAGTATCCAACTTACCACTTTTTCTTTTTGTAGGCATTCAATTTTTTTTTCCCCTAAAGTAGTTAAATACTTTCTTAATCTTCCTATTGTAGCCATAAATCTGATCTAATTAAGAGTTAATTACATAAATTTACATAACTCGTCCCTGTGCCTCTAAACAATTACACCATTCGTCCTTGAGTCGATTACATAAAAGGTCCATGTGGCTCTAATAGTTTACACATTTCTTCCTTGTGGCTATAAGCTTAAACTAATCCAGGTAACCACCATCCACCGCCTGCTGCCACCATCCGCCGCCTGACACCACTATCCAAAACTTGTCTACTCCATGTTGTGGGTCTCTTTGTGGTGAGTTCTGGTGTGGTAAATCTTCAAATAATCACCATCAACTAACAAACACCCCCTCCCACCAGGGCATCACCATAAAACCACCACCACAACCACTATCACACCACCCAACCACTATCACTCTTCAAATAAGAACTTTTTCCCCTAACTGTGAGCAAACAGGAGAAGCAATCTGCAAGAAGAACATCACTCCTAAAGAAATTATTCAAGGATGATGAAATAACTCATTTTGGTGTAAATCAGCGAAATTTTGATAACCTGATTATCCTTCTTCACATTTGCAATTAGGAGGCCTACAAGCTCATGTGGGAACACCTTACTCTCCCCCATAATCATGGTCAAAATTTTCTCCATCTTGGATATGACAGCAGATGAATTTGATCTTTAAAGCCAGAATAAGAAAGAGCGGACTCATTTGAGCTCTAAATTCTTCCACTAGATGACATAAATTTCCATTTTGATATAGTTTTACTTTTTTTCATTCATATAACATATATAATTTACAAATCATTAACGAAAGCATTGAGTATTTAGCCAAAAAATGAAAGAAGTGAAACATCCAAAAAAGGAAACAGAGCTCTTACTCAGATGCGGTTAGAAACTGTTTAAATAGTCGAACTATAAGTCCATCCAGCTGCAGTCATTCAGACATCAGATCCATAAATTTAACACTGCTTAAAGTTTCCAGAACTTTCATCATTTTAGTGTAGCATCCACCGCATGTAGTTGTTAATTTCTCAAACGTCACCACTACCAATTGAAAAAACTCCTGATAATCGACGACCATAAATACATTACACTTATAAAATTTGTTATGATGTGAAATTGGGTCTGCCCCAACAAGATACGAAGCTCATTTAAATGTGCCATACCTTCATCTGTTCGTGGTTGTAATTGTCAGGACATCACATATGCAACATGCGACTAAGATATTCACATCTATATCAGGGTGATTCAACAAGTATTTTGCAATCAGTGCCTCAACTATTGGATGAATTTGCTCCAATTGCTATGACACAAAAACGTAAGTGGCTTAAAATTTGAACAATCTTGAATAGATTGAACCAAAGGAAACTACAATTAAATTCATAAATTCTTATGCATTTCATACAAACAAGTTAAGTTGTGGAATCCAACTACACGCGGGAAGATGAACTAGAATTACAAGGAGCACGAATGAATCATGATTTACTATATTTCCTTAAGTTATTGTAAACGCCAACTCTAATTGAGAAACAAGAGCTAGTCACTAGTTGAATTCAATCATTATATATATATATGAAATTCGGAAATTATATGGAAGGAAAAAACTTCATGAGAATGTTGATAGTCTCCATGATTGAAGACGGTATTTGTAACTTCTTCCCATCATCCATCGCCTCATCTGTGAAATGCTTACCAAAAGTAGACTATCGGCAGCCATTTTAGCAATCTAGCATAACAGTTCACCGAAAAGAGCATGAAAAGCCGATTACTTGAATCACTCTCAAGTTAATCATGGGTTTCTCATAGTTCTCTCAACCACCACATTCCCCATTACTTGAATCACTCTCAAGTCAGTCAAAGTTATATGCAAACTCTATAAATAATCATGGCATAAATATGGAATAAAACTCTTACACCCAGGATATGATGTGCAAAAGATGAACTAAACCCGTGGATAAGGAATCCTTAAACAAAACAAGACATAGGGTACGGGTCTCTTACCTTTCAAATGAAAGATATAAGCTTCAAAAAGATTAAGAAGATCAAGTACAATATAAACTAGGAAGCCAAGGTTTCGAGCTACTAACCCCAGCACTAAAAGCAACAAACTTTACAACAACCAAGCCCTAAAATTACATAAAAATATATAAATTTATACAAAAAAAACACTAAATTTATAAAATTTATAAAAACTAACCGGAAAAAGGTCTAGTAGCAGCACCACCAGGCCAACAACAAGAAAATGGAGTAAGCTGCATATCTTTCCATCCAACAGTCACATCAGATTCCGACAACGACGGCTTCAACTCTTTCCGATCAATCTCAAGCAGCATCAAATTTCACTTTTTCAAATCAATTTCACAAAACACACACTTGCCACACCTTCAAAAACACACACACATAAAGACCGACCAATCTTCTCAATTGACACATGTACCCGTCAATTAAACAACAGCATGATCTGTTAACTCAATCAATTGAATTAATTGAATCAATGTTGGTCAATTTTTATAAATTGTGAAAATTAGGGTTTGTTTGTTTGTAAGTGAAAGAGACGAAGAAGAAAGTGAAATAAAGAAAATAATAATAACAAGTTGATAAGCTTTTGTTTTAATAAAAAAAAATTATGTGGACGAATGGTGTAATTGTTTAGAGACACATGGACGAGTTATGTAAATTTATGTAATTAACTCTTGATTAGATCAGATTTATGGCTACAATAGGAAAATTTAAAAAGTATTTGACTACTTTAGGAAAAAAAAAATTTAATGCCTACAAAAGAAAAAAGTGACAAGTTGGATGCTTTTTAATACCATTTTATGTAAGATACTTCAAACAATTTGCGTAATATAAATGAACTTTTTATTTTTCATAATAGTTAAGCTTCTAGTAATTTTTGGGGTCTCATTTGTAGTTTTATAACTCGCCACCCAAATTGTTTAAATGGTATATGTATCCCAATCAATATTGTCCCTAACTGATTAAACATATCTTTCAGACATGTAATACAGTTGATCTCATAAGAAATGACTTTGCAAGAAATAGTAAGGCTCTACAAATCCGGCAACAAACACTTACATATTATATCTAGGACATGACGTGTGAGGCGGCCGATAAATATCCAAATGACCAAATTCATCGACCTATTACAAGAAAATGGGAGTTAGAATTAAAAAATAGTTAAATGATTGTTATCTACTCCTATTATTTTCGAAATACTCAGTTTTATACAAAGTCAAAATAGGGTAAGCATGATAATTAAACCTATCAAAATGAAGGTCCCCGTACCCAACCAACTAACCAACCAACTATAACGTGCTTGATTGAAAGAGAAGTAAGTATGTGAAAGATTCTTCCACCAACAAATTGGGCGGTACTCTTTAGAGTACTTTAAGTGTCTTGTTCCACTAAACATAATATTACAAAACCAATTTTGGTTGAAAGTACCCTAGTGCATATAACGTCTTTTAGGGGGGAGGGAGTGGGATCGGGTAGGGGGCTCGGGTAGGGTTACCCGATCGGCAACACCATTCCCAGTATATCGGGTAGGGGGCGCGGGTACCACAAATCGGTTTCATAGCCCGAGCGGTTTTGAAGAGAAATTTTGAAAAATATGAACGTTGGGGGGAGTAGCAACGGCTACTTTGCATTAAATAAAAAAAAATTCCCTTTAAAACCAAACATTACAAACTCATTTTTTCAAAATAAAAACACACAAAACACAAATAAAAACACACACTAATCTTTCAAAAACACAAAACCATGGATCCAAGAAGAGGTAAAAAAAACTTCCACCTCGCGTCAAGGTCGGTCTCAACCCGTTCAACCGCAACCACAACAAACTCCGTTTCCAAACCAATTTTATTCTCAATCATCCCCGAATCAATTTTACGTTCCACAACCCCCATCTCCACATCAATTTTACCAATATAATATGGGTCCTCCTCAAATGAATCCACAACACTACAACATCACTACTACAAGCGAGTTCTCCCCGTTCGAAAACAATGACGATGACGAGAGTACGTGCAAACACAACAACTACCAAACGAAGAAGACGAAGATGAGGGCGTTCAAGAAGTCGATCCGGAGGAAGAAAAATCTTCTAGGGAGGAGGCTCCGTGAAGTTTGGTCGCCGGCACAAGAGGAGGCTTTGGCGAAAGCATGGATTCAAATCTCCGAATGTGGTGTTGTCAGTGTTAATACAAATAAGCCGTAAAAATGTTTATTTATATTTTACGATCTTCTATTGTTTTGTCGATAACAAACGTAAAATCATATTAACGAAACAAATAAAATACGTAAATGGTTTGAACTAATAGTTTCTAACATATTCACATTTTCACATAAAACACTAAAACAAGTATAAGTGATTTTATGATTTAGTAATACATATATACAACAACTAGTGTTTACATATTTGGATAAAATATACACATAACTAGTATGTAGTATATTGGGTAATATAAATAGGTAGAAACTTAAGTATCACAACCCATTGGGCAAATACATTGAATATAGTTGGGTACAACCCAAAGCCCATAACCCATGGATCTTGACCCATAACCCATTGCATGACATCATGCTTATATGACATATGGATAATACCCATAACCCATGGATCAAACCATACCCAAGTGACTAAGTGCATTGCACTCAAAGATACATTGTATCTAGCCAAAGATTCATGGTTCAACCCATGACCCATAACCAAAATACCCATGGGTAAAGAGGAGCGTTCCACGGATCCCTAGCTTTGTGCTAGCCGGATCCCAAGTGGAAGGGATCCGTGGGATCCGGGGAACAGTAGGATTTTTCCTCTATAAATAGTGAGCCATTTCTTCATTATTGATCATCCTTTTCTAACATACTTTCCTCCCTGAGTTAAATCTCACTTACCTTAGATCCAAGAGATCTATGTTTGTAGTTTTGTTTTTGTGTGATCTTTTAGGTTCCTCTTAAAGGCAAGATCACCACCTTTGAAGTCGAGCAAGCTCAAGTCCATGAGTTGCCATACTTTCTCATCATCAAGGCTACTGAAGTCTTCTTGTTGATGATTCCTTTCTTTCTTCAAAGGAGTGTAGTGTTGAAGACATTAGTGAAAGATGTCTCAAGTGTCAAGACGAAGATATTAGTGAAGGGTATTTATCGTCTATAGGATAAGCACTTGTGGTAGGTGCTTAGAAGTCAAGACAAAGAAGCATTAGTGAAAGGTGCTTAGAAGTCAAGACAAAGAAGCATTAGTGAAAGGTGCTTAGAAGTGAAGACACAAGACATTAGTGAAAGGTGTCTTGTAGATCTAGTCAAAGGCATTAGTGAAAGGTGCCTTAGATGTACATTCGATATGGTGTGTTTTGATGTACAAGATAGACTAGTATTAGATCCAAGGATATTGATATCCTTGATGATGTTGTAAAGGTAGATCTCCTTTGGGATTAGTCGTTGGTGTAGTGTGGTAGTAGTTCCTCCATTGCAATGGAACTAGGTGCTTAGCCTAGTACCTAATAAAGGGTAGGCGACGCCAGAATGTGTAGTTCACCTTGGGTGAAAGAACTAGGTACTTAGCCTAGTACCTTATAAAGGGTAGGAGGCGTTGGGTAGGTGTGGTTCACCTTGAGTGAAGAACCGGTTGTAACACCCCAACCCGGCAAGGGTAGAAGTGTCACATTCTGGTGTCATATCGAACATACAAATGAAATCTTTACAAACGGAAACCTTAAAAATGACGTATCAAAACATATACACAATTGACTGACAGGAAAATAGAATATCCGTAATGAATTAAAGACATAGCGAGGCAACTAAACAAATTAACAAGCCAGACGTCAAGTCGAACCATTTACCTAATCAAACCGTAGCATAGATGCAATGTAAACATGGCGGTAAACAATAAGCGAGATAAGGACACAACGAATAGTCATAGTCCACGGATTAACCGAACAAGTACACATAATAAATGATAAAACTAACGATTACACATTAGCATGGTCACCGTAAAATTCGAGGTCACATAACGGTGAGATCACATATCATCGGATGAAAACAGTAACTCGGATAATCAGATATTAATCATATCGCAGCAGAGTAATCAGCAATACATAACACATGAAAAGCATAATCAAATCCAATAACATATAATAACCCGAAGACGTGAATGGAACGATAGTCTCAAATAACGGAATGAAAGTGTGACATATCAATGAAAAGGAGTATCTATATCTTGGTAAGAGTGAGTCATATAAGGTACCGAGTAATGAACAATTAATACTGATTATGGTGCGTTGAGAAAATCGTAAATACAAGATAGGCATATCAAAAGTGTAAGGGTTGTCGAAATCTACCACGAGCCCGAAGCATATCATATCATATCATATCATAAGTAGCCATTGTATTCGGAGGGGTGACCTCGGAATACCATATATAATAGGAGGAGAGACCTCGGTAACCAATGGAGTAGCTAGCTTCCGGATCGTGAAGACGCGTAGACACAGGACATCATTCACCGACAAATCATATCATATCGGATAACATAACGGATCTAGGATGCATCCATACGCCTACCTCACATATATAAAATATGATCCACCACCAAAGGACGTGGCGAACATCACTCTGCGCCTAGAGTCATGCCGAGAGGTGCATCGACAAGGCCATGTTACCTTCATGGCTAGGGAAACATATTTGGCTCGGGTATCAAACCGAAAGGTCAAAGCATAATCATATCATAAGGATTCATATCAAAGTTCCATAACATAAGTTCAAAATCAAAAGTTCATATCAATGGCTCATAATCAGAAAGGTTCGTAGTCATAAGGTTCACAATCAGAAGGTTCATAATCAGAAAGGTTCATAATCAGAGTTCATAACAAAAAGGGTTCATAACAAAGGTTCAGAAGTCAAAGGTTCATATCAGAGTCCATATCAAAGGTTCATATCACATGTTCATAATCAAAGGTTCAAAATCAAACAATTCACATAGGAGATCCAATCAAAGGGAGCATAGCAAAGTTATAGGGAAGCCCTAATAAGAAGGCTCAGAGCAAAATATAACGGTTCAAAGATAATATCGAAAGATGTAAACAAATTATGAGAAACCTTAAGAGACAAGGTCAGAATATCTGTACCTTAATGCCAATGAAACGAAAACAAACGAATGAATGAACACGAAGACACAACGTCACGTCTCCTCCAACGCATCTACACGGATTACGATTTGTTTAATACTTATTAGCTCATTTAAGTCATAACAGATTAATCGTATTAATATTTTTAGAGTCATAAGCGTATTCTCATTTTTAGTAATAGACGGAATTAAAATACTTTAGGGTAAAAATCATTAATTAATCAAACTTAGGGGTTATAAATTATAAATGGTAACTTAAAGGTTTAATAAGACAATTTCCTATTTTATGACTTTATTAGATCATAATTTAAACTATAGGGTTTGCATGGTAAGTATTTCAAAGTGTAGGGTTACAAGTGTAATTAACTTAAAATCTTATGTTCTTTTAAATTCATGCACGTTTAATATCAATGAAAGAACCATGTTTAACATTTTGACCGACCATCTTTAAGCTCGCCATGTCCATATGACTAATATTTCCGACCAAGTAAACACGTAGTACTACTAACTCCCGACTCATCTCCCCCGATACACGTTCAAAACACAAAACGACTAACGCATGAATCCCGCGATCACACTCAAACTTACCCTCAAGACCATGTTTATATATACCACATAGCCATATTTTTATTTGCTTAATAATAAATAGTACCCATGCATATACAAGTCACCCTATCTGAATGTTTCATGCATGCCTGTAAATTTCGTGCTTATTAAGGTCACTATATCTATATGTTTCGTTTCGTGCCTCAACACTTACATGCTTTAAACTTACATTTGGTTTCAAAAGTGCAGGTCTTATTATGTTACACACATGCATGCAAAGTTCAATTTATTCATCATAATAATCATATATAAGACTAACTTTACTAAAGACCCCATGAAAATCTTCTTCTTTATATATCATATGTAATACATAGTATTACCGAAAACGATTTCGAACTCATCATTACTTGTTTTTAGATCATAGTTTAATAGTAAAATATGAGCATATACAAAGGTTTATGATTCGTTAACATGTTTATACCATTCAATTTTAACTCGACTCTAACACATGATTTCATGCAACATATAATTCACGTGACGAGGAATTCAAGACATAAGTATTTACAGGTTGAAATAACATGCATGACATCTTTACTACATGATTCTGATTATGATTTCATGAGCCAAGCTTTGTTAATTTATGTGATGTTATATTTGCTCTTATAGACATGCGCATGGGGACAAAACCCTCGACCAGATGCCGGAAATAAATGGAGGAAAGGACACGAGATGAGGGTGTCATGAATTACCAGCGTGCAAATAAAGGAGAAACAAGGACCAAAACAAAGCAATTCAGCACCCCTTTTTGCTTATCAACCCACGACAGCAGAAAGTCCAAAACCACGGTCACCAAGCAACCTTCGTATCAAGATCAAAACAGCTTTATGAAGCCTACGTGACCCCTCCTTTGTTCCTTCTTTGCGTCGACCAGAAAAGATGGAGAAAACCAAAGTTTACCGTCAATATTATTTAGGGTTTAGGGAAAGCGTATTTTTTTTGTCTTGTGAAACGTAGGGTACATAAAAAATATGGGAGATATATAAGATAATTTGGTTTTGCCTAAAAAAAAGAGTAGAGACACATGGGCCTAGCCCAACTCAAATGGAAAGTGTGGGGCGTGCAATATGAACGTGAACAAGGGATCTCACAACAGGAATTTTTTTACTTTTCCATTTACTAATATTATGGCTTGTAATTTTAAGTTAAATGTGCATCTATTTGTGTATTTAAGTAACATTTCGGCCCATGCAAAAACGTATAGACTTGTGGTTTTTAGTTTAGACGAAAGGTGTCGTTTTATTTATCTTGCCCAAGTCACGTATTTACGAGTTAGGTTATAAACATATTTAATGAGATTAACGTATTTTATGCATTTTATAAGTTTTAAATTAGAGGGGCAAAATGGTCATTTAACATGTTTGAGATTTTAGGGTTTTACAACTCTTTCCCTCTAAAAAAAAATTTCGTCCTCGAAAATTGAAGTCGCAGAGGTACACAGAGACGTATGAGTTTAAAGCAGACGTAGCAATCCATAGCTTCATACAAATCATAACAATATCGGTTGTAAAGCGTACAAATCTTATACGTAATAGATGTCGATGCGAATCTCGCAAAGAGGTACAGAATTCTAAACGGACATGAGGAGTGCCAAATAACGGATATAGGTCATATTCCATTCACGTACCAACCCCAGGCATTTCCCAAGGTGTCGTATGATTACAATAAGTTCAAATCATATGATCTCGGTATTATCACGTTGATCAGGCGTCATAATACTTGCATCACATGACAAGTCCTTATTGTCATCATATTCAACCTCGGGTCATGACAAACCACATAACCAATATCACAACAAAACAGATGCACATACAGATATCAAGTAACATACCAAAGCAGACCAGATTCATATACACAGCATAAACTACATCAAACAACTTACCATATCACATTGAAAGAATGCCACCAACTTGCAATAAACGGTTCCTCCTGACTCATTACTGACGATTCAAAGGAAAAGCTGAGATATCACCAAAGTGCTAAATGATAAAACTTCACGATTTAAACCGAGTTCTGAGCGAATCAAAGAAAAGCAATACCGATCAAAATCACTTAAAAAAATATCAAACCGCCTCAAAATGCATGACAAACGAATCGGAGTAACATAAGTCACGCCCAAATCATATGAAGTAGATGAACCTTCTCACCATCGTTGAATCTTGTCTCCGTCTTTTGCGTCATTGGTTGATCCGTCCAGCTTCCTCCGTGATGATGTCTCCAAAGACCTGGCGGTCGGGTGTGGCTTCGCTTCACGAACCTCTCCACTGTGGATCGCTTTCAAGAACGCAAGGTCGGCACCATCATCTTCGGCTCCACGGTTAGTCTCCATCTAACGATCGACAAACGGATGTGCGAAGACAAAATAACAAAATTCGATGCGAAAAGAGGAAGGCCAAATAAGTGAAGACAAACGAATATCAAAGTTAAATCTGAACGACTATCAAATGAATCGGAGAAGATCGTAATGCAGACGGAAGCCTAGTGTCACCCAATTTCCTCACATGTCAATCCTAAGGTCAACAAGACGAAACTCGCTCGATACCATAATTGTAACACCCCAACCCGGCAAGGGTAGAAGTGTCACATTCTCGTGTCATATCGTAACATACAAATGAAATCTTTATAAACGGAAACCTTAAAAATGAAGTATCAAAACATATACACAATTGATGACAAGAAAATACAATATCCAAAATGAATTAAAGACATAGCAGGCAACTAAACAAATTAACAAGCCGACGTCACAAGTCGAACCATTTATCTAATCAAACCGTAGCATAGATGTAAATGTAAACATGGCGGGTAAACAATAGCGCGATAAGGACACAACGAATAGTCATAGTCCACGGGATTAATCGAACGCAAGTACACATAATAAAATGACAAAACTAACGATTACACATTAGCATGGTCACCAGACAGTTCGAGGGTCACATAACGGTGAGATCACATATCATCGATGAAAAGTGTAACTCAAATAACCGTATATTAATCATATCGCAAGAGAGTAATCGTGAGTCACATAACACATGAAAAGCATAATCAAATCCAATAACATATAATAACCCGATGACGTGAATGGAGCGATAGTCCGAAATAACGGAATGAAAGTGTGACATATCAATGAAAAGGAGTATCTATATCTTGGTAAGAGTGAGTCATATAAGTGTACCGAGTAATGAACAATTAATACTGATTATGGTGCGTTGAAATACGTAGTACAAGATAGGCATATCAAAAGTGTAAGGGTTGTCGAAATCTACCACGAGCCCGTAAGCATATCATATCATAAGTAGCCATTGTATTCGAGGGGGTGACCTCGGAATACCATATATAATAGAAGGGAGACCTCGGTAACCAATGGAGTAGATAGCTCCCGGAGGCTGTGAAGGCGCCAGTGCACACGACATCATTCACCGACAAATCATATCATATCGGATAACATAATGGATCTAGGATGCATCCATACGCTCTTTTCCTCACATATACAAAATATGATCCACCACCAAGGACGTGGCGAACATCACTCTATCGCCTAGAGTAATGCCGAGGTGCATCATCGACACGGCCATGTTACCTTCATGGCTAGGGAAACATATTTGGCTCGGGTATCAAACCCGAAGGGTCAAAGCATAATCATATCATAAGGATTCATATCAAAAGTTCATATCAAAGTTCCATAACATAAATTCAAAATCAAAAGTTCATATCAATGGCTCATAATCAGAAAGGTTTGTAGTCATAAGGTTCACAATCAGAAGGTTCATAATCAGAAAGGTTCATAATCAGAGTTCATAACAAAAAGGGTTCATAACAAAGGTTCAGAAGTCAAAGGTTCATATCAGAGTCAATATCAAAGGTTCATATCACATGTTCATAATCAAAGGTTCAAAATTAAACAGTTCACATAGGAGACCCAATCAAAGAGAGCATAGCAAAGTTATAGGGAAGCCCTAATAAGAAGGCTCAGAGCAAAATATAACGGTTCAAAGCTAATATCGAAAGATGTAAACAAATCATGAGAAACCTTAAGAGACAAGGTCAGAATATCTGTACCTTAATGCCAATGAAATGAAAACAAACGAACGAATGAACACGAAGACACAACGTCACGTCTCCTCCAACGCATCTACACGGATTACGATTTGTTTAATACTTATTAGCTCATTTAAGTCATAATGATTAATCGTATTAATATTTTTAGAGTCATAAGCGTATTCTCATTTTTAGTAATAGACGGAATTAAAATACTTTAGGGTAAAAATCATTAATTAACCAAACTTAGGGGTTATAAATTATAAATGGTAACTTGAAGGTTTAATAAGACAATTTCCTATTTTATGACTTTATTAGATCATAATTTAAACTATAGGGTTTGCATGGTAAGTATTTCAAAGTGTAGGGTTACAAGTGTAATTAACTTAAAATCTTATGTTCCTTTTAAATTCATGCACGTTTAATATCAATGAAAGAACCATGTTTTAACATTTTGACCGACCATCTTTAAGCTCGCTCGCGGTCCATATGACTAATATTTCCGACCAAGTAAACACGTAGTACTACTAACTCCCGACTCATCTCCCCCGATACACGTTCAAAACACAAAACGACTAACGCATGAATCCCGCGATCACACTCAAACTTACCCTCAAGACCATGTTTATATATACCACATATCCATATTTTTATTTGCTTAATAATAATAAATAGTACCCATGCATATACAAGTCACCCTATCTGAATGTTTCATGCATGCCTGTAAATTTCGTGCATATTGAGGTCACCATATCTATATGTTTCGTTTCGTGCCTCAACACTTACATGCTTTAAACTTACATTTGGTTTCAAAAGTGCAGGTCTTATTATGTTACACACATGCATGCAAAGTTCAATTTATTCATCATAATAATCATATATAAGACTAACTTTACTAAAGACCCCATGAAAATCTTCTTCTTTATATATCATATGTAATACATAGTATTACCGAAAACGATTTCGAACTCATCATTACTTGTTTTTAGATCATAGTTTAATAGTAAAATATGAGCATATACAAAGGTTTATGATTCGTTAACATGTTTATACCATTCAATATTAACTCGACTCTAACACATGATATCATGCAACATATAATTCACGTGACGAGGAATTCAAGACGTATATATTTGAGTTGAAATAACATGCATGGCATCTTTACTACATGATTCGATTATGATTTCATGAGCCAAGCTTTGTTAATTTATGTGATGTTATATTTGCTCTTATAGACATGCGCATAGGGACAAAACCCTCGACCAGATGTAGGAAATAAATGGAGGAAAGGAGACGAGATGAGGGTGTCATGAATTACCAGCGTGCAAATAAAGGAGAAACAAGGACCAAAACAAAGCAATTCAGCACCCCTTTTTGCTTATCAACCCACAACAGCAGAAAGTCCAAAACCACGGTCACCAAGCAACCTTCGTATCAAGATCACAACAGCTTTACGAAGCCTCGTGACCCTCCTTTGTTCCTTCTTTGCGTCGACCGGAAAAGATGGAGAAACCAAAGTTTGTCAATTTTATTTAGGGTTTAGGGAAAGCGTATTTTTTTTGTCTTGTGAAACGTAGGGTACAGAAAAAATATGGGAGATATATAAGATAATTTGGTTTTGCCTAAAAAAAAAGAGTAGAGGCACATGGGCCTAGCCCAACTCAAATGAAAAGTGTGGGGCGTGCAATATGAACGTGAACAAGGGATCTCACAACAGGAATTTTTTTACTTTTCCATTTACTAATATTATGTCTTGTAATTTTAAGTTAAATGTGCATCTATTTGTGTATTTAAGTAACATTTCGGCCAATGCAAAAACGTATAGACTTGTGGTTTTTAGTTTAGACGAAAGGTGTCGTTTTATTTATCTTGCCCAAGTCACGTATTTACGAGTTAGGTTATAAACATATTTAATGAGATTAACGTATTTTATGCATTTTATAAGTTTTAAATTAGAGGGGCAAAATGGTCATTTAACATGTTTGAGATTTTAGGGTTTTACACCGGTGGTTAGCCTAGCACCGGAAAAAGGGTAGGCGACGCCAGGAAGGCTTCTCCGCCATAAGGAGATTGGTGTAGTGATTACGAACTCTCGAGTAGGTGACTCGGGAGTGGAGTAGGCAAGGAAGGTGTCCTTGTAGCCGAACCACTATAAATACTCGTGTTGTGGTTTTGTGCTTCTTACTCTTATCTTTTCATTACTTACCTTTATATGCTTGCTTATCAACATCCAACACACACATCCAAATAGATTGTCATAAGTCAATCTAAATAGATTAAAAGGAAGTTTTAATTGGCAAAACTATTCAACCCCCCTTCTAGTTTTCCACAATTGGTATCAGAGCTTCGTTACCAAGTTTCTTGAAGTATATCGTACTTTAAAAACTTGATACGATCCATAGTTAATTGAAAACTACAAAGAAGGTTTTTCATAAAAACAAACATCATGTCTTTTAAAACTATATGTTTGGATGTTGATTTGATAACAACAGTTTTTCTTATTTATCTTTCATTTAATTGCACCTAATCTTTTTGTCATGTTGATTAGTCAAAGCTCATACCCACCAAGCTTTAGGAGTCGCTTGGTAACAAGAATACCTTCCTTAAGAAGGTATCTTAATCGCAAAGGAGCGGGAATCTTCTAGGTGACATTTGTTGTGTCATTTGTAAAGAGATTCCTAAGTGCGCTAGAGGTATGATTTTCTTTTTATTTTGCTTGATAATTAAGTATACCTTTTTATGTATTTATATGAATACTTTTTGTGTGCATACATGTTTTACATGAAGCTTCATTAGGAAGCCTTTTTCTCACATACGTGTTTTACTTCTCGTCTAAAGTCATGGTATATAAAACTTATGTTTTGTCTCTTTTTAAATCCAATAATAAAACAAAACACTAATTTCAAAAGTTCCCTTTCCTATAAAACTCCACCGTCGACCACTCTACCAAACTCTCACTTTTCAAATCCTCCAATTTCAAAATTTTCTCTATTCAAAAACTTCATCTTCCTCCTCATTTCATCTCAACCAAACCAAGAAGATCCGCCATCAACATGGTTTACATCGCACTCGTGCTCATCGCCCTAACACTCATCGCACTTGTGTTCCCTATGATGAAGTTCACATATGGAGACATTTACTTTGTGTTGTTAATCTACATTGGGATCATATACCCAATCCTTTGTATCATCCTTAGTATTGAAATGCAATATTATTAATAAATCTAGTTTATCTAGGTTATTTTATCATAATGTGTTTGTCACTTATTTTGATCTATATGTTTTATATTCTTTCGTGATACATTAGGAGTCATGTATGCATGCTAAAAGAAAATGTAGGATAAAACATATTTCGTGGTATAAAAATTGTAAAACCTATGTTTTATCAAAATCGTCATTATTACAGATCCACGGATCCGGAAGTTATACTAGCGGATCCCTTTTGTAAAAGAACTGGGATCCGCCCCATCGAAAACAGTCTTCATGCAAGATTAAAACCAATATCTTTCTAAATGTAATAATCCACTAGAAAGTCAAAACTTTGAGTATGTTAAAGTGTTAAATACCATTGTTAATAAAAATCTAGTAAAACATTATATTATCATAAGTTGACCACAAACATTTTTTTATTTAACTTATCATTTTATAGGATCAACTATGACGCATGAATATGAGTTTGATTTTTCACTCACTAGCGTCTACACTCCGAACATCTCTCTCGAACCCAACACACCGCAATCATGTCCGTAGGTTCAATAATCTCGAAAACCGTCACTTCCACGAAGGACGTGTTGAACACCTCTCTACAATTCAAGAAGGTATCAATACCTCCTTCCGAGCCATAGGACTAGAATGTCTTCCGAAATCAACGGAAGATATGTCCAAGGTTTATAATGGAATTCTTCCGTCAAGTCGAACTCGTTCGTAACGAGGATCGCTCTTTATCTCTTTGGTTTTATATCAAAACCAAAAGTTCACTCTAACCCTTGGGCATCTTGCTCACATCCTCCTGATTCCAAATCATGGACAATGTGCCTTCACCAAGATTGGTCTCTTGATTCTCTCTTCAACTTTCGTGAAGAAAATAGTCCATATTGTTCACACATACCCTCCTAAGATTTAAATCGCATAATATGCAAACCTCGACCATATTACTCCGATCCAAACATTATCTTTACAAGGATATCCGAGAAGAGTACAAGCCTCTTGCACTCATCCCACGTGAAAATGTTTGAGTCTTAGAAATCGAGAAATTCTTCCCGCTTGTTGTGCTCACATGTTGTAATCGTTTGCTAACACAACAACCATACAATCTCGCCTACTTCTTCGCAAGGCGAATCGCAAATCTTCAAGGCTCCAAGAATAAACTCATCCCTTATGGAATGTTCTTGACACGTCTCTATCATAATGTTATGCACTTCGATCCCTAATTTCAAAGTCCGTTGTACGTACTTGTGAACAAGATGATGGAACCGCTAAACATATCCCTCATGAAGACTTTCTTCATTCTTGATTCCACCAACACTCATCAATCACATAATGATCCTCCTAGCGAAAACACTCAAGGAAACTAATAGTATTCCAAAATAGGATCAAATCTCTTGTACTCGTGCTTCATCATTGTAATCTAATTTCTTTCATGAAATAAAACATCTTACATTTGATATCTTAGTATTAGAACTCCTTTTAGACTATCCTTGAGATATAATGCATTGTCAAGATCATTGCATACCTTTAGTAAAGGTCCCACTTGAGCGTATAGGCGGATCCCAAAGATTGTGCTAGACGGATCCCTACACTTAGGGAACCGTAGGATCCCAAGCAATGAAAATGCAATTGCAAGCATTATATTTCAACCATATTTTTAGAATATCTCACACTAAACTAAACATAGTGTCTTAAGGAAAATTAAGTCCTTATCAAGATAGGTTGATCTTTTACATAAATCACCTAGATCACACTCTAAGAAGCTTGTAGATCTACCGTTTCGTTTTTAATCCATTACTCTTCCGCTCTTAAACTCGCACTTCATTTCTTACTTGATCTCTCCTTAGAGATCTTTCGATTATGGAAAAATTGATCATTAATCATCCTCGCCTCAAAATTGATCAAAGTTGATCAAAATCTAGTTTTTCCCGTCTCAAAGCTTCTAGGATATTTTCCAAAACACTATCCTAAAACACAACCTGATCTCTAGATCATTTAGCTTCAATTGACACTCTAAATCTTTAGTGTCATTCTTGCTCATCCATTGGTACTCTTGAAAGTTCCAAATCCTTCCATAAATAACAATCATTAGCTACATCATTCATTACCTTCAAGTACTCAAGCACCCCTTCATTTAAAATACTTAGGAGGACTGAAACACTCAAGATGATATAGGTCTTAGATCTTAGAAGCATCATTTCCACCATTTCATAATCACCGAAAGTGGATCCCTAGGATTAGCCTGACGGATCCTCTCGAGGAAGGAACCGTGGGATCCGGATGACGCTTTATGTCAAATCTTGCTAAAACAATCATTTCAACTCATCTTCCTAACTCAAACACTCCATCTCATCTTAAATGAGTTCCTAGATCAGTGCAACCTCTGAAGTTGACTTTTGTGCATGTCAATCATCACATTCCAATGAATCCTAGTGGCTTAAAGCTTAAATGCACTTGCCAAATCTCTTAGTTTATAAACCACTTTGTTAGGACCTCCATAGTCATCACTCTCATCCTAACCTTCAGCTCTTGCAACCTCTTGAAATCATCTCATCATGAGGAAAACCCCAAGTAGTAACTTATCCACCAAAGAACCACCCATGAAAAAGGCTCGTGTTATACACGAAATTTCTTCAACCGAATCATCTCCCGTCAAGCCAACAAATGATAGAATTCTTCATCATCCAATCAAACCAATTCCTAAAAGAATAGTACCCACAAAACTACCTATGCCAAACACCACCATACGTCCTAGGCCAAACAATATCATCTCCACTAAACCATCACCATTGGTTCATAGAGCTATTTCATTTACATCCCCACTATCATCACCACACCTCTACAATTTAGAGGACTTGCCTCCTAGGCCGCCTCATCCGCTCACGACAACATTCTCCTCATTAGGAGGAATAATGGTTCAAAATCAAGGTGTTGAGTCAACACTTTCTCCGCTTCCTTTTCGCCGTTTCCATCATATAATCCCATTTGGATTATGAGAAATCATCAAAGTCAACCACCCGATCATATGGAAGTTGACACTTTCTACCACCATCATTCTTGGTTGAGTCATTCTCAAATGTACCTCCACCAATCCCTCCATCGCTTGAAGCTCCACAAGCCGCTTCAATTGATCCTTCGCATCAAGCCATTTCACTTCTTCCACCACCACTACCTAGCCATGACAAAGATTGCTATCATTGTCAACATGTTGAAAGTTTGATACATGAATGTCACACCTCGGAGGCGGAAACACGAGTGTAACGAAGGAACATAAGCACAAGATAATAGAACATACCAACGTTAATATTTAAAAGAAAGAGTACACCATTACAATACCGCTTTAGCCATCATCTAAATATATTACAAAGTTTAGATTCCAAAATATTTCGCTCTATTACATAACGATTTGTAGTGACAAGTGAAAACTTCATTATGCAAGACCCGGTAGAAAAGCTTACTAATGATCACCAAGTGCATGAGAGAAAAAGCGGGTCAACTATGAAAATAGTTGGTGAGTATACACGCTTTAGAAAATAAGAAAACTCAGTAAGAAATATTCAAAGCTTTCGGTCATCGAAAATAGTCCACAAAGCAAAGGCATTGTAAATACACTCGGCCCAAGTTCCGCCATACAAAACTTGCAACCTGTGTGTTCACAACCCATTGCACAAAATATAGTATGTCTAGTTTATGCTCATGCACACGTTGTCAAATGAGGTCACAAAGCAAAGGCATTGTAAATCCACACGTTCAAGTTCCGCCCATACAAAACTTGCAACCCTTTGTGTTCACAACCCACCGCCAAAAGTAGTATGTCTAATAGTCAAGTATAAGCGGTCATAATAGTTCACAATATAGTACCACGAATATAATAATTCGTGGATGCTCCCGATGAAACCAAATTATGCCGGGTGCCACTACCCAAAGTTATGTTGGGTGCCTCTTCCCAAAGATATCTTGGGTGCCTCTTCCCAAAGATATCTTGGGTGCCTCTTCCCAAAGATATGCTCCGAACATAGGAGACTTTATAGTGATGTTCGAACATGGGAGACTTTGGGACAAGGTCATAACACGTCCGGTTCAATAAGTTCCAACAAGTCATAATTTCGTAATTAAGTTCAAGGATTTGATTCGAGTTCACAAAAGTAAGAATCAATTTAATTCAAGTATGGTTCATGCATTCAGCCCCAAAATATAGTAAAACGGTAAAAAGGGGATGTGATTACTCACTTGATGAATAGATGCGATGACAAAAGTGGTTACACCGAAATGTAGCGTGAATCTCGAAACTGACTAGTGATATGATGAGGTTTATGGACAAAAGGTTTTTCCTAATCACTTGAGGTTTGTATTACAAAACCTTTGCAACAAATG
Organism: Chrysanthemum lavandulifolium; assembly: GCA_022545495.1. NCBI lineage: Eukaryota > Viridiplantae > Streptophyta > Magnoliopsida > Asterales > Asteraceae > Chrysanthemum > Chrysanthemum lavandulifolium. Next base: position 132,788,075 of record CM040241.1, on the reverse strand, counting down.
ATACTAGTGTATATTAAATTTTGTCTTGAAAACTTGGAGATGATCCTCCTTTTGGTCCCTTGGTCGAATAGTTGAGAGAAAAGAGATGGAATTTTGATCTTTGGTCTTTTATTTTTGCAAAGTGAAGTGAATAAGATATAGTATATTACTTGTATAGCTAAGATATTTTGTAGAATGGTGTGAGTCACCACATGGGTGTCGACCAAAGTAAAAGAAATAGAAGACTTTTGAGTTTTTGGATGACTTGTGATATTTAAGTTAAGTATTATGTGTAGAAAGTTAAGTATAAAGTGTAGTTTGTAAATATAATTAGGTTTTAGTGTAGTGTTGGCTAAAAATAAATTTTAACGGAACAAGATAAAATGCATTGAGGTCATAAAATTATAAAATACATTTCTTGCAAAAATTTGAGTGATATAATAATAATCGTGTAGTATTTAATAAAATCGTCGTAATTATATAAATATAACAATTTATATACGAAATAAATTTAAAACACCGGGTAAACTAATAATAATATTTTTATAAACTTAATATGAGTATAAAAATATATTGTGATAAATTTTTGGAAGTAACGGATCAAATGTTCAAAATAATTTATTACGCGATAACGTTTATTTAATATGAAATTATGCATTTAACGTGAAATGCAAAACCATGCATGAACTAATATGATGAATATTGAGTTTGAGAAATGACCGGAAATTGAGAATTGTGACATTCTTCCCATGTCGGTGGAATCACGTCCTCGTGATTCGATTAATGATACTATGGTCCGAACCTCGACAAGGATTCTAAAGTTTATGCTCGTACGAGCAGTCTAAATGATCATATCAATGCCCATGCGCATGTGTTCCCCATTCAACTAAGTACGTGTCCGTGTTTAGATTTGATAGGGTAAACTTACCCAATATCGAACGAGCCTCAAAAGACCTTTAGATAGTGACTTGAGTAAACTTGTTTCTTAGCTTGACTTTCGCAACTCATCAAACAAGAACTGTCACTAGATCAAGCTAGGAAACAAGTCTTTTGAATGAAGTCTTTTGAAAGATTCGCTCGATATTGGATTTGCTTACACAAATCAAATCAAATCAACAAAATATAATACAACTAAGGTCGATATCGATGACAAATTAATCAATGCCGTGAACGTGGTAAAAAAATTGGAAGGAAGTTATGCACTCAAAATCATGTCGTACCGAAATAAGGTAGTTGTTCGAAAGAAGGTACCCGTTACGCGTTGCGGGCTTCCTCGGTACCCAGATAGAATGCTCGACCACGTGCGGGGAGAACATCAATGTTCTGATCTTGTGGGCCTTCTATTGCCAACGCCAGGTTTGGATGATTACCTTCTTGGTTAGGTGTTCTTTTCAGCTTTGGACGGTATTGCGAAGGTGATCTAGACTTCCACACTGTAACATGCTTTTCTCTCGCCTGATTCCCATCTGTTTGAGCAATTTTATGCGAAGTGGCCCGTCTGTCCACATTTGTCGCACCTTGGCGCTCTCCCGAGTGGTGATAGTTACATCGAGTGCACAAAGGATGTGGACTCACATATCTTTGCGCTCCCGAGTAGTCGCTCCATAGTTCCTAGTTATTCGTTGCCTCTTGTCTTGCTGACCGGTCTCGGCTTCCTGGTGATCCTCCATCCGCTTTCGTCCATTGTCATTCGCTTTTGCTAGTCCCCGGACACGATCACATCATTTGTCGGCGATCGCCATACCGCGGCGGCTTGCGAGTGGTTGGGTTTGATGAGGTGACATCCTCCCAATTTCCTATCAATCCCCATATATATCGGTCGATCAACGCTCCATAGTGGAAACCATGTGAGGAACCATCCTAGTTAACTCGTGGAAGCGGATAGTGTACTTGTTGACCTCTACTCCTACCATCAAGTGATTCCAAAATTCCGCCCGACTTTTGCACTTCATCTTTCTCCAAGACTCATCGGTTAATAGTTTCTTAAATACTTCCCAAGATAACGATTTGCGCCCTCTTCCTCTAGTCTGCAGCTTGATTGTTCCACCAGTCAATGCTCGACCTTGTAGTAGACCAACAGAGAACTCAACTTTGTTTCCTTCAATACATTTCGTGATACTAAGTTTCGACTCAACATTCTCGAACCGTGTTAGCGATCCAATGGCACCTCGGTACCATGAAATTCCATTGGCTTGCATGTCCCGAAAGTTTTATAGCCGCATCCATGACCGGTGTTTGAAGTACCTTCTCCGACGTTGGTTCTGCTCTAGCATCAAGTGCGTCATAATTTGGGTGAGTAGATCCGCTATTCCATCGCGTTGTTGTTTGGATTGTCATTGTTGTTTGGGTTGCCGTTGTTGTTGACTCGAGCGTGTATTTCGCGACCATGATCTTGCAATGGACCAAAATATCGGGTTGAGTAAATGACACTCGGACGAAGGCGTATGAGGTTTAGAACGGTGGTATTGTGTTATAGTAATCGAAATATGACGAGAAGCAGACATGCTATGTCTAACAAGTCGAAAGATGGAAAAGAGAGGGTATAAATAAGATACGGTAATGTAGACGTGAACGTAAAAACATGCTATGCATACCCACCGACCAATGCAACTTCAAAGCACCGCACTCAAAAGACTCGACTAAACATGATTTAAAATTACCTTCTTATCATTGCATGGTTCTTCATAAATTAGACATAGTTGATCGCTATGTATAATTTATGATTAACGATGCAACGATAGACTAGATGACTCGATGATGTTCAATGTTTAATAAAAAAATTTCCGGTTATAGTCTGTGATTTTATTTTTGAAAATCGGCATTCTCTATAACCTTTGTCTCGATACCAATCATCACACCTAAATCGGAGGCGGAAACACGAGGTGTAACGGAGGAACATAAGCACAAGATAATAGAACATACCAACGTTAATATTTAAAAGAAAGAGTACACCATTACAATACCGCTTTAGTCATCATCGGCAAATATATTACAAAATTTAGATTCCAAAATATTTCGTTCTATTACATAACGATTTGTAGTGACAAGTGAAAACTTCATTATACAAGACCGGTAGAAAAGCTTACTAATGATCACCGAAATGCATGAGAGAAAACGGGTCAACTATGAAAATAGTTGGTGAGTATACACGCTTTCAGAAAATAAGAAAACTCGTAAGAAATATTCAAAGCTTTCGGTCATCGAAAATAGTCCACAAAGCAAAGGCATTGTAAATCCACTCAGTTCCAAGTTCCGCCCATACAAAACTTGCAACCTGTGTGTTCACAACCCATTGCACAAAATATAGTATGTCTAGTTTATGCTCATGCACACGTTGTCAAATGAGGTCACAAAGCAAAGGCATTGTAAATCCACTCAGTTCCAAGTTCCGCCCATACAAAACTTGCAACCTGTGTGTTCACAACCCACTGCCAAAAGTAGTATGTCTAATAGTCAAGTATAAGCGGTCATAATAGTTCACAATATAGTACCACGAATATAATAATTCAGGGATGCTCCTGATGAAACCAAATTATGCTGGGTGCCACTACCCAAAGTTATGTTGGGTGCCTCTTCCCAAAGATATACTGGGTGCCTCTTCCCAAAGATATACTGGGTGCCTCTTCCCAAAGATATGCTCCGAACATAGGAGACTTTATAGTGATGCTCCGAACATGGGAGACTTTGGGACAAGGTCATAACACGTCCGGTTCAATAAGTTCCAACAAGTCATAATTTCGTAATTAAGTTCAAGGATTTGATTCGAGTTCACAAAAGTAAGAATCAATTTAATTCAAGTATGGTTCATGCATTCAGCCCCAAAATATAGTAAAACGGTAAAAAGGGGATGTGATTACTCACTTGATGAATAGATGCGATGACAAAAGTGGTTACACCGAAATGTAGCGTGAATCTCGGCCGACTAGTGATATGATGAGGTTTATGGACAAAAGGTTTTTCCTAATCACTTGAGGTTTGTATTACAAAACCTTTGCAACAAATGATACTAGTGTATATTAAATTTTGTCTTGAAAACTTGGAGATGATCCTCCTTTTGGTCCCTTGGCTGCCGAATAGTTAGAGAGAAAAGAGATGGAATTTTGATCTTTGGTCTTTTATTTTTGCAAAGTGAAGTGAATAAGATATAGTATATTACTTGTATAGCTAAGATATTTTGTAGAATGGTGTGAGTCACCACATGGGTGTCGACCAAAGTAAAAGAAATAGAAGACTTTTGAGTTTTTGGATGACTTGTGATATTTAAGTTAAGTATTATGTGTAGAAAGTTAAGTATAAAGTGTAGTTTGTAAATATAATTAGGTTTTTAGTGTAGTGTTGGCTAAAAATAAATTTTAACGGAACAAGATAAAATGCATTGAGGTCATAAAAATTATAAAAATACATTTCTTGCAAAATTTGAGTGATATAATAATAATCGTGTAGTATTTAATAAAATCGTAGTAATTATATAAATATAACAATTTATATACTGAAATAAATTTAAAACACCGGTAAACTAATAATAATATTTTTATAAACTTAATATGAGTATAAAATATATTGTGATAAATTTTGGAAGTAACGGATCAAATGTTCAAAATAATTTATTACGCGATAACGTTTATTTAATATGAAATTATGCATTTAACGTGAAATGCAAAACCATGCATGAACTAATATGATGAATATTGAGTTTGAGAAATGACCGGAAATTGAGAATTGTGACATTCTTCCCATGTCGTGAATCACGCCCTCGTGATTCGATTAATGATACTATGGTCCGAACCTCGACAAGGATTCTAAAGTTTATGCTCGTGCGAACAGCCTAAATGATCATATCAATGCCCATGCGTCATGTGTTCTCCATTCAACTAAGTACGTGTCCGTGTTTAGATTTGATAGGTAAACTTACCCAATATCGAACGTAGCCCTCAAAAGACCTTTAGATAGTGACTTGAGTAAACTTGTTTCTTAGCTTGACTTTCGCAACTCATCAAACAAGAACCGCCACTAGATCAAGCTAGAAACAAGTCTTTTGAATGAAGTCTTTGAAAGATTCGCTCGATATTGGATTTGCTTACACAAATCAAATCAAATCAACAAAATATAATACAACTAAGGTCGATATCGATGACAAATTAATCAATGCCGTGAACGTGGTAAAAAATTGGAAGGAAGTTATGCACTCAAAATCATGTCGCACCGAAATAAGGTAGTTGTTCGAAAGAAGGTACCGTTACGGCGTTGCGGGCTTCCTCGGTACCGGATAGAATGCTCGACCACGCGGGAGAACATCAATGTTCGATCTTGTGGGCCTTCTATTGCCAACGCCAGGTTTGGATGATTACCTTCTTGGTTAGGTGTTCTTTTCGCCTTTGGACGGTATTGCGAAGGTGATCTAGACTTCCACACTCGTAACATGCTTTTCTCATCCTTGATTCCCGTCTGTTTGAGCAATTTTGCGCGAAGTGGCCCGTCTGTCCACATTTGTCGCACCTTGGGCGCCTCCCGAGTGGTGATAGTTACATCGAGTGCACAAAGGATGTGGACTGCGTATCTTTTGCGCTCCCGAGTAGTCGCTCCATAGTTCCTAGTTATTCGTTGCCTCTTGTCTTGCCGACACTGGTCTCGGCTTCCCCGGTGATCCTCCCGCCGCTTTCGTCCATTGTCATTCGCTTTGCTAGTCCCCGGACTGATCACATCATTTGTCAAGCGATACGCCATACCCGCGTGCTTCAGCAGTGGTTGGGTTTGATGAGGTGACATCCCTCCTAATTTCCGTATCAATCCCCATATATATCGGTCGATCAACGCTCCATAGTGGAAACCATGTGAGGAACCATCCTAGTTAACTCGTGGAAACGGATAGTGTACTTGTTGACCTCTACTCCTACCATCAGTGATTCCAAAATTCCGCTTCCGGCTTTTGCACTTCATCTTTTCTCCGGTACTCATCGCTTAATAGTTTCTTAAATACTTCCCAAGATAACGATTTGCGACCCCTCTTCCTCTAGTCTGCAGCTGATTGTTCCACCAGTCAATGCTCGACCTTGTAGTAGACCAACAGAGAACTCAACTTTGTTTCCTTCAATACATTTCGTGATACTAAGTTTCGACTCAACATTCTCGAACCGTGTTAGCGATCCAATGGCACCCTCGCACCATGAAATTCCATTGGCTTGCATGTCCCGAAAGTTTTATAGTCGCATCCATGACCGTGTTTGAAGTACCTTCTCCGACGTTGGTTCGTCTAGCATCAAGTGCGTCATAATTTGGGTGAGTAGATCCGCTATTCGGTCGCGTTGTTGTTTGGATTGTCATTGTTGTTTGGGTTGCCGTTGTTGTTGACTCGAGCGTGTATTTCGGCGCCCATGATCTTGCAATGGACCAAAATATCGGGTTGAGTAAATGACACTCGGACGGCGATGAGGTTTAAACGGTGGTATTGTGTTATAGTAATCGAAATATGACAGAACAGAGACATGCTATGTCTAACAAGTCGAAAGATGGAAAAGAGGGTATAAATAAGATACGGTAATGTAGACGTGAACGTAAAACATGCTATGCATACCCACCCGACCAATGCAACTTGGTGACCGACTCAAAAGACTCGACTAAACATGATTTAAAATTACCTTCTTATCATTGCATGGTTCTTCATAAATTAGACATAGTTGATCGTGCTATGTATAATTTATGATTAACGATGCAACGATAGAACTAGATGACTCGGATGATGTTCAATGTTTAATAAAAAAAATTTCGGTTATAGCCGTGATTTTATTTTTGAAAATCGGCATTCTCTATAACCTTTGTCTCGATACCAATCATCACACCTCACGGAGGCGGAAACACGAGGTGTAACGGAAGGAACATAAGCACAAGATAATAGAACATACCAACGTTAATATTTAAAAGAAAGAGTACACCATTACAATACCGCTTTAGTCATCGGCAAATATATTACAAAGTTTAGATTCCAAAATATTTCGTTCTATTACATAACGATTTGTAGTGACAAGTGAAAACTTCATTATGCAAGACCGGTAGAAAAGCTTACTAATGATCACCGAAATGCATGAGAGAAAACGGGTCAACTATGAAAATAGTTGGTGAGTATACACGTTTAGTAAAATAAGAAAACTCGTAAGAAATATTCAAAGCTTTCGGTCATCGAAAATAGTCCACAAAGCAAAGGCATTGTAAATCCACTCGCCCAAGTTCCGCCATACAAAACTTGCAACCTGTGTGTTCACAACCCATTGCACAAAATATAGTATGTCTAGTTTATGCTCATGCACACGTTGTCAAATGAGGTCACAAAGCAAAGGCATTGTAAATCCACTCGGTTCAAGTTCCGCCCATACAAAACTTGCAACCTGTGTGTTCACAACCCAACGCCAAAAGTAGTATGTCTAATAGTCAAGTATAAGCGGTCATAATAGTTCACAATATAGTACCACGAATATAATAATTCGTGGATGCTCCGATGAAACCAAATTATCTTTGGTGCCACTACCCAAAGTTATGTTGAGTGCCTCTTCCCAAAGATATACTGGGTGCCTCTTCCCAAAGATATCTTGGGTGCCTCTTCCCAAAGATATGCTCCGAACATAGGAGAATTTATAGTGATGCTCGAACATGGGAGACTTTGGGACAAGGTCATAACACGTCCGGTTCAATAAGTTCCAACAAGTCATAATTTCGTAATTAAGTTCAAGGATTTGATTCGAGTTCACAAAAGTAAGAATCAATTTAATTCAAGTATGGTTCATGCATTCACCCAAAATATAGTAAAACGGTAAAAGGGGATGTGATTACTCACTTGATGAATAGATGATGACAAAAGTGGTTACACCGAAATGTAGCGTGAATCTCGGCCCGACTAGTGATATGATGAGGTTTATGGACAAAAGGTTTTCCTAATCACTGAGGTTTGTATTACAAAACCTTTGCAACAAATGATACTAGTGTATATTAAATTTTGTCTTGAAAACTTGGAGATGATCCTCCTTTTGGTCCCTTGGTCACGAATAGTTAGAGAAAAGAGATGGAATTTTGATCTTTGGTCTTTTATTTTTGCAAAGTGAAGTGAATAAGATATAGTATATTACTTGTATAGCTAAGATATTTTGTAGAATGGTGTGAGTCACCACATGGGTGTCGACCAAAGTAAAAGAAATAGAAGACTTTTGAGTTTTTGGATGACTTGTGATATTTAAGTTAAGTATTATGTGTAGAAAGTTAAGTATAAAGTGTAGTTTGTAAATATAATTAGGTTTTTAGTGTAGTGTTGGCTAAAAAATAAATTTTAACGGAACAAGATAAAATGCATTGAGGTCATAAAAATTATAAAAATACATTTCTTGCAAAAATTTGAGTGATATAATAATAATCGTGTAGTATTTAATAAAATCGTCGTAATTATATAAATATAACAATTTATATACTAAATAAATTTAAAACACCGGGTAAACTAATAATAATATTTTTATAAACTTAATATGAGTATAAAAATATATTGTGATAAATTTTTGGAAGTAACGGATCAAATGTTCAAAATAATTTATTACGCGATAACGTTTATTTAATATGAAATTATGCATTTAACGTGAAATGCAAAACCATGCATGAACTAATATGATGAATATTGAGTTTGAGAAATGACCGGAAATTGAGAATTGTGACAATGAAGTACGAGAAGACCAACGTTTCATGTTCTATCATCTCCTCGAACGTTTCGACGAGATCAAACCTAAAAAAAACTTAAGCTAGAAGATTTTAGTGGTGTCCTAGCATCAAGCGATAGTTGGTTTAGAAATTCCTAGTCATGTATTTTCTTATTTTCTTAGTTTTTAGAGTCATGTATATCATAACTCTAGTTTTATTAAATGGAATTACATGCTACTTGTTATTTTGTTGAGCATATGATTTTTGTGATAACATTACTTGTTATATCACCTTGGCTGTAATTGAAAAGCTAATACGGATCCCTCAGAATAGCCTAGACGGATCCCTAATAGGAGGGAACCATGGGATCCATAAGACAGAAAGCTTTTTTTCTACTAACTTGAATCATATTTGCAGGAAATTGTGAATTATACTTGCTTCCTAACCTTTGTTTTGTAGTTATTCTATTTACATATGAAGACTTTGACATCCTAAAGCTAGGGGAGCTTTATGTCAAAGCAATACATTGCAAATTACTTGCAATACTAGGTTTACATTTGTGACATCCCTTGCAAAATTGCAATCATCAAGGGGAGCACATTCGCCTCAGAGAGCGATATCTTTGCAAACTTATTTGCAAACAAACTAGATTAGTATCACTTACTTGACGCCTACATAGGGATGGACTCGTCAAGGGGAGTAAAGACGAGATCCATTCCGTTATTTGCTCTCTATTTCTTTTACTTTTAATTCTTTCACATGTTTTTCTTAAAAACAATGTGTTGCCTTCCTTCAAACACTTTTTGTTTCGACAAAGGGGAGAAGAAAGTAAAACTACAAATTCAAACTTTTACAATTTTAGCTTTTCTTAAAATAATTTTATGTTTTGTCATCAACAAAAGGGGAGATTGTTAATACAAATAAGCAGTAAAACGCTTATTTATATTTTACGATCTTCTATTGTTTTGTCGATAACAAACGTAAAATCATATTAACGAAACAAATAAAATACGTCAATGGTTTGAACTAATAGTTTCTAACATATTCACATTTTCACATAAAACACTAAAACAAGTATAAGTGATTTTATGATTTAGTAATACATATATACAACAACTAGTGTTTACATATTTGGATAAAATATACACATAACTAGTATGTAGTATATTGGGTAATATAAATAGGTAGAAACTTAAGTATCACAACCCATTGGGCAAATACATTGAATATAGTTGGGTACAACCCAAAGCCCATAACCCATGGATCTTGACCCATAACCCATTGCATGACATCATGCTTATATCACATATGGATAATACCCATAACCCATGGATCAACCCATACCCAAGTGACTAAGTGCATTGCACTCAAAGATACATTGTATCTAGCCAAAGATCCATGGTTCAACCCATGACCCATAACCAAAATACCCATGGGTAAAGAGGAGGGTTCCACGGATCCCTAGCTTTGTGCTAGCCGGATCCCAAGTGGAAGGGATCCGTGGGATCCGGGGAACAGTAGGATTTTTCCTCTATAAATAGTGAGCCATTTCTTCATTATTGATCATCATTATCTAACATACTTTCCTCCATGAGTTAAATCTCACTAACCATAGATCAAAGAGATCTATGTTTGTAGTTTTGTTTTTGTGTGATCTTTTAGGTTCCTCTTAAAGGCAAGATCACCACCTTTGAAGTCGAGCAAGCTCAAGTCCATGAGTTGCCATACTTTCTCATCATCAAGGCTACTGAAGTCTTTTTGTTGATGATTCCTTTCTTTCTTCAAAGGAGTGTAGTGTTGAAGACATTAGTGAAAGATGTCTCAAGTGTCAAGACGAAGATATTAGTGAAGGGTATTTATCGTCTATAGGATAAGCACTTGTGGTAGGTGCTTAGAAGTCAAGACAAAGAAGCATTAGTGAAAGGTGCTTAAAGTCAAGACAAAGAAGCATTAGTGAAGGTGCTTAGAAGTGAAGACACAAGACATTAGTGAAAGGTGTCTTGTAGATCTAGTCAAAGGCATTAGTGAAAGGTGCCTTAGATGTACATTCGATATGGTGTGTTTCGATGTACAAGATAGACTAGTATTAGATCCAAGGATATTGATATCCTTGATGATGTTGTAAAGGAGTAGATCTCCTTTGGGATTAGTCGTTGGTGTAGTGTGGTAGTAGTTCCTCCATTGCAATGGAACTAGGTGCTTAGCTTAGTACCTAATAAAAGGTAGGCGACGTTGTGAGGTGTAGTTCACCTTGGGTGAAAGAACTAGGTACTTAGCCTAGTACCTTATAAAGGGTAGGTGACGTTGTGTAGGTGTGGTTCACCTTGGGTGAAAGAACCCGGTGGTTAGCCTAGCACCGAAAAAGGGTAGCGACGTTGTGAAGGCTTCTCCGCCATAAGGAGATTGGTGTAGTGATTACGAACTCTCGAGTAGGTGACTCGGGGAGTGGAGTAGGGCAAGGAATGTGTCATTGTAGCGAACCACTATAAATACTCGTGTTGTGGTTTTGTGCTTCTTACTCTTATCTTTTCATTACTTACCTTTATATGCTTGCTTATCAACATCCAACACACACATCCAAATAGATTGTCATAAGTCACTCTAAATAGATTAAAAGGAAGTTTTAATTGGCAAAACTATTCAACCCCCCTTCTAGTTTTCCACAGTCGGTAATGAACAAAAGTCCGACGATTTTTGGAAACGGATTCTCAAGCATTACGAGGCAACTATGGGTTCGACTTCACGAACTTTTCATGCGTTGAATACCAAGTGGAAAACAATGAACACGGCCATGGGTATTTTCAACGGCTACTACCTCCAAGCGGTACAAGCTATACTTTTTATTTTACATAATCTATACTTTATTATTTACAATTACATTATTTTGTTTAAGCTATACTTTTTATTATTTTGTATATAATGTAGAAACGTGCTAAGGCTAGTGGGTGCAACGACTTGGACGTGGTGAGGCAAGCTGAGTCGGATTACTATACAGCAAAAAAAAGACAATTTTCTCATAGCTTGGCGTGGGAGGTTGTCAGAGGTCATGACAAATGGACGGAGCAAGAATGTTTTCAAGATATTGGCGGTGCGACAAGCAATTCTTCAAAAAGGAAGTCGGGGAGTATGAATCGGCAAGCAACACCATTCCCATACGAATGAAGACCCCACCCTTCCACTTGAATCAAGAAAGATGAAAAGAAGCAAGGCCCATCATCCTCGCGGTCCTCAGTATTATGGATGAAATCAACTCCTACACACAAAAGAAGACGCAATATTTGGAAGAAAACGCGAGAAGGATGCGTTACGAAACAATTGTTGGCTACACAACTCGAGGGGCGAAGTTCAAGAATACACAACGGAGATGAAGTTTTTTGGAGCCGATGATCACATTCGCGATCCCGCTTATGTTGAATTCGTTTCACCAAAAACGTGAACTCATGCCAAACACGGATGGGCTTGCAATTTTAAGTTGTAGTTTCAATTTTTTAAATTTCAACTTATGTAATTTTTTTTTTTTTTTTTTTTTTTTTTTTTAAAGTTGTAGTTTCTATCTTTAAGTTGTAGTTTTTAAGTATTATATAATGTTTTTATTTTTAATGAAATGGTATGTTTTATTTTAATATTATATGTGATTTTATGTATTAAAAAAAATTGAGTACTTAGTGTACCACTCCTCCAAATCGGGTAGTGTTAAGGTAGAATTGGGTAGTTTTGAGTTGGAGGGTTTTTATTGGACAGCGTGATGTGACACTTACGGTATTGGTGCCACCACCTCCCCTGGAAACTCCATTGTCTTCAACTTTTTCTTAATGAGTTATATTAGTGAGAAATATTAAACATTCTTACAAAGGCCTTCTACAAATGTGTCTACTCACAGAATGCTCACACTTGTCAAAACTGACGGTTTGAATGCAGCGAGAGAATGAGCGGTAAATTATATAATATTGTTGTATACTTGTATCTGTAGGAAGATTTGTAGGAGGAAATAATATAAAGGTGTAGCAAAGTTCTATGTTTAAACAAAAGGTGATCGGAGAAGTTCTTAATTTCATGTCAATTATTTTCATGATTGTTACTCATCCGGTCATCCCGTCTCAAAATTATTGTCTTCGAAAAAAAAAAAGTAAAAATAAAAAGATACACAGTTTAAAAAAAAATTACTATACTATTTAACCAATTAAATATTATCCTCATCCACTAAACTTTTTTTTTTTTAACTGACACAAAAAGATGACTATCATTTTTGGACATCCCAAAATAAAATTTTGAACTATAATATTATATAAAAGGAGTAATAAGTTAGAGGTGTTTTTTGAATGAATTTTGTTCTATACTTTTGGGCCGATATAAGACTGTCTACATCATTTCCTCACCAGCGACGGAATCAGGGGTTGTCGCGGGTGCTCGGAATTCTTATGAATTTTTTTGAAGTAGTGTTAATTTTTGAAAAAAGTATCATTTTTTTAAATGCGTCTTAAATGCACTCGGTCAATCGAAATATTTTTTCATATTATGGTTTCAAAAAATTTGTGCATCCGATCATATTTAGTCATGATTCCATCCTTGTTCCCCTTTGTTCCCCATGCCATGCACACCATCGAGATCGAGTATTTGGACTTTAAAGTTGTCATATAAACCAAACTAAAATGACATAAGACAAATAATAATAAATAAAAGTCTAAGACCATCCGCAAGGCCGGATGGCATATGTATAATAGAGCCTCTTCACCGTTCAATCCATTTCAAAATTGTCATGTCATGTGCACGTTAAATTTTAGTTCTTTTCTGAACGTACAAGTAATGTACTTACAAGTAAATTTAATGTATGGAGCTCAATGACCTTTATATATTGCAGAGACTCGTTTAAAGTTGTGTCTATATTCAACTATTACAATAAATAAATTAATGGTAAGTAAATAAAATATAAAGTGACACAAAAATTAATTAAACTTTGCAATGTTTAATGCATTATGAGTGTTGGTGCAAAAAAAAAGTATAATGTCGACATGAGAGTGATTAGTGATTTGGCAGTATATCGCATCCAAAATAGTCTATGCGAACTATTCAAAATAATACTAGTGCTCATATATTCATAATTCACAATAAAGTTTTTCCCATTTTGTGTTTGATGAGTTGGGTGCACCTGGGGGAGCTATGTGAGGATCGGGAGGCCTGCCGGCTGCGCTCAGTTCGTTAGTGTATTTATTCATGATTTCACATGTATTTTCGGAAAAAATTTATTCCGGCCTCCCATTTAATGTATTTCTCGAAAAAATTGTTTCGCCCCACGAAATTTTTCAGCTCCGCCATCGGTGCAATGTAGGGGTGAGCATCGGGACGAATCCCGACCCGTCCCGACTAATCCTCGACACCGACAATGGGGAAAACCCAAACCGACTCCCGACCGATAATGGTCCCGAATCGTCCCGAATCCCGATAATGATCTCGAATCGTCCGAATCTTGATTTTGATGCGTTTTCTCGGGACCGTCCCGACTCGACTCCGCCCGAATCCCGATTACCGTGAAAACGCAACCGACTACCCACCCGATTACGACCGGATCGGTATCGGGAAGAGAGTCGGTGTCGGGATCGGGGCGAGTCGGTGTCGGTGATTGCTCACCCCTAGTGCAATGTACTTGCTTATATGATGCAATGCTAATATCTAATCACACATCAAGTTTAGTCCTAATGATCATTCACGAGTTGGTTTCATCGCGTACTTTTCTCATATAAGTAGTTCTAAAAACCGACCATCTTAAATTCGCGATAGATATATACAATGCATGCTTTAAACTTTTTTGCAAACAAATTGAATACGTTTCTAATTCTTTTTGTCCATCAGGTTTTATGAATCAACATCAACTTTTCAATTTGTATTTAACAAAATGATGCAAATTGAATAGTTTCAAACTTTTTAATTAAACTTTTCAGGACATGTCTTGTTAGATATGTAATCTCTTTGATTGAATCCGTAGGGCATGAGTGATGCACATTAGTTTCAAAAAGACTGGGTCGTGTCGTGGCTTTGTGGGGTTGGATTAACCGTCTCTTCATTCTCACTCACCCATTTCAGATATCGAGTAGGGTTCCAAAAACATTCCTTTACCTTAGTTAGTGGTCCTTTATTACTTTTGATCGATGTAGATGTAAAACGATAAAGATATAGCTTCCCAGGAAATTATCTCTTTAGTATATGAAAGAATTGTCAACAAACAAGTAATTTAGTTTATCGACTACAAACATACCCATATCCATCTATGTATTAAAACCTAAACCTACAACTTATTGTTGGAAGAGCATATGGGTGACGAAAAAAAAGGAGAAAAAGAAATGCATGTTGCTTGATAGAAAACTGAGTATCCTTATGACCGTTTCCGACCATTTCTTTGGTCACCTCTAAATGTGTACATAATGAGATTAAACCATGAACATTATGAGAATATCAAATGACTTATTAAGTCATCTAGTTGTTTTAATGAACAGGTGATTTTGAGGTCAAATTTGCAAATCAAAATATAATTTCACTTGATTGGAGAAATAAAGATGATGACTCGATCTCCATTTGAAGATACTTTTCTTTTTGTATAAAAACAAAGGTAACAATATTCTATAGGAATATTTGGAGTACGTTTGAGAGGGTTGATGCAACCAAATGGAAAGGACAAATGGCACGGGCTCAACGGCCGAAAGTGATGTACCGTGGTACTAACGATAACTATTTTCAGAAGCACTTTCTTTATTAACAACCGAAAGGTGACACCGTGACGTTGTTGTAAAAAATTCTTTTTGGTCAAAACCCATAGTTGGTGGATTGAGTCTAAAGCCATTTGCCGTACCTTTGAAGCCAAAGGAAGTGAAACCTTAGGCTAGTCGCAGTCGTTGCTTTAACATCGGTTGGGCACCACAAAAAACGACCCACGACCGATGTGAACATCGGTCATGTGGGATGTAGACATCGGTTCGTGGAAACAAAAACGCAACATCGAGTGGTTTTTAAACCGACATTCCAAACGTTTACTTTCCACTTTATTCGCCCATTTAAACCTTTTTTTGACCGTTGCATTAACAAAAAAAAAAAAACCTTTTATTTTAAAAAATTTTACCACTCTATAAATACTAACTCAAACACATTTCTAAAACACACAATTTCAATCAACCATTCTAACGAAATACCCACGAAACACAATTTTTAATATGTCGTCATTCAAGCTTTTATTCGGTTCTTCGCCTCTTAGACGATGAAGAAGTTTTTAATGAGTTTGTGAGTTTGCGATTTTGCTTGGAAAGCTTACAAAGCATCACACAAAAGTTCGACGAAGGTACATACGTAGGGATCATGGGGTGCTCATAATCGTTTAGTGGCGGCATACTTCTCGAAAACCCACAGCTCGATCGAAGAACATTCCGTCGGCGGTTCAAGATGAGTAAGAGCTATTCACGAAATTGTTCGAGAGGATATTATTCATCGATGGGATATATCCACAATGGTCCGTTCTTATGAAGACCATTTCAAATCCTCCCACGGTGATCGTAAAGAATATTGTAAGAAGGAAGACGAAGCAACGCGAAAGATGTGGAGCGGGCTTTTGGTGTGTTGAAGAAGAAGTGGAAAATCTTAAAGTTCCTCGTCAAGGTTTTATAAAAATGATATCCAAGATATTATGTATACATGTATCATATTACATAATATGATCATCCGACACAAACAGCGGGCGATATGTCCTACGTGGTTTGAAGACGAGAGACACTAAGATCATGATCCCTTAAAAACGCATGAAGAATCGTTGGTGGTTACTCAGGAGTTAATGGACTCATCAACTCATCAAAACTTAAAATCTGATTTGGTCGAACACATTTGGAGAAATCGTCGACATCATGTCAATGAAGTGAATCAAGTCGATAGTGACGATAACGATGAGGAAGACGATGAAGAGTTTTTGTAATGTTTTTAACGTTATTTTAATTAGTTACGTAATGTTTTAATGTTTATTTGAATTTAAGATCTTGTAATGTTTTTTTTTTTTTTTTTAATTTTAATGAATTTGAAATTTGTTGTTTAAAATGTGTGAAAAAAAAAAAAAAAAAAAAAACTCCACCTAGGTTATCGATTGTGGCATTCGGGCCACGTCTCGGTCATTTGGAGAGAAATGACGCGATGTTGGTGACCGAGTCATCTCCGGTCACGATTGTGACTAGCCTTATTTTTCCGGAGGTTACAAAAACATGAACAATGTTTATGACACAATAACCATAGATGATATACCCTCCGACTCATCTTTCTAGTTATCCTCTTACAATTTAGTTGTCAATCATCTATAAATTTAAAAATGTAGCCCACTTTCTCACTTACCATTAGACGACGACTGACATCTAAGCAGTAAGAGGATAAGTATGAAGATTAGTAGCATAGACGAACCTTAATGGAGACCGGGAGGCCACGGCCGTCTCAAAACTTTAAGGTTTTACTTATATTTGCTTAAAGGAAATACAATTTTTACCATTCTAAATTAACTAATATAATATTTTGCCCTCTCAACATATTCATCCAAGTTCCGTCTATAATTAGTAGGTAGATATAGTATTTCTCATAACGAAAATGTAAGTGATCATTTTAGTTTATAACTTGACAAGAGAAGACGTCAAAAAATGATACGGAGTAGTACACAGATATATAAGTTTGCGAAAGCGAAAACTTAACTTACATTTAATTCGAAAATTAAAAGCGTGCAATAATCTTATGTCGTACATTCGTACAACACTAATATCAAACAACTCCTATCCACCGGCCTAACCCCCAACTACCAGCCGTGAAGAACAACTATTTATATTCATTCATGAATTTAAACACATTACCGATATACTTTTACTAGTTAATTTTAATTTTGTAGCGGTTTCATCGATAGTGATCATAAAATGATAAAGATGTGTAGCCAAAATGCAAATTTCGTATGTATATCATAAGACTGATGTAATGATCACAAACCCATCACTTCTACGTGGCATCACATAATCATTAGACACATTACTAAACCCACTAAATCAAACATATAAAAATACTTTACTTTATAAAAACGTAGCTCATAATATATTAAAAATAAATAAATAAATAAGAGTGGTAAATGAAGGGCGGTAATGGTTTATTACGCACGGTTGTTGGTGGTGGATCACTCACCATTACCCGGCCTAATAACCTTAACTTCTGAATGAAATGATTGAGTAGTGCCGCTAAAAGATCAAATCTATATTAGTGGAGACAAAGATATCATAGGTGACAAAAGAGACGATATCATTCATGTTGAATAATTGGTCAAAATATGTGTATTATCAAAGATGATTAGAATTTTAGAATGTAAAGGATATTAAGATGATAATCAACACACCTTTTTGGCAGTTTTGTAGTGTTATAAACCTAGTCAACAGTCACTAATCTACTTATTGAAAGTTATACGTAATTTTATCCCTGGACCTTTGATATCATGCTTGTCTATATTAAAGAAATACGCACTCTTTCTATTTGGTTTTTAGAAAAATATACGAAAGAGGAATGTTTTTCATAACAGACGTAGAAAATTTAACAAAATTAAACTTGTTCGTACATTTAATATTAATATTTATTATCACCATTACATGAATCTATTTAAAAAACAAAGCGTGATTATCCTGTTAAGGAAAAGACAAACAAGAAAATAGACATTTAAGCCGAAACTGTGGACCGCAAATTCGTACTTAATTTTGGAGTGTTGTTTAAGGGTAATTGATCGTACGAATGGTACAGTTGCTCAATGGGAAAACTTTTGTGTAATAAAATAACATGTGTTCACTTTATACATATCTAATTGTCTCTTTAAAGAATTAGGTCACGTCTTATTCAAGTTTTTTAATTTAAGAAAAACATAGTTATGAGTTTATGACTTCATAAACCAAACAGCATCCAGAAGCTCAAACATATTTTTTGCGCCAAACTGAGGTATTTTGTTACTGTTTTGTTAGAACCTAACTCGTATCCGAGCATAATATAAAATACTATTGGTCTCTTAACACACGTGATAGGTTTAAAGTAACACCTAGCTGAATTGATGTTCTTTCGATGCAGGAAAATATTCATGTATACAAATGATTTCTAGTGATCGAATACAATGAATACAATCCTTAAGAATGTTTTGGGTAACAAGGTTTGATACCCCGACAAAGCTTTATATATAAATAAACATTGTTTACAAGAGGTTATGGAGAGGTTCCTTAACACAAGAAAATACAACGCTACTACTTGCTCGGTGAGCACTGAACATGAGATCATTACATCAAAATACCATAACACGTCATACATTAGTACAATACAAGAACATTAGGAGACTTCTATAGACCCCCCTCGATCTCTTATACTGGTACATGAGTCCACCCAATTCGTTGGTTTAAATTAAACTTGAAAGACATAAGCTAGCTTCAATCGAACCACCTTACAAAATCTGCTAGCAAATCTGCTTTTGAGAGCGATTATTGTTGCAGAAAATCATGTTGTTTCTTTCTTGCTCTGTACAATAGATTGTTTTCGAGAATACAAGTCTTCTAACTGTGCTTCACACCTGATCTTCCTTTGCATCTTCGAACAATGAACTCAACAACTTGCTGCCAATTGTCTTGTGGATCCTCCATTTGTGCAAATGTCTCATTTTCTTCCAAACCTGTTTTGGATAATTAAGGGCATTCGAACACAAGTGTGCATGAGAATCTCGTTCTCTTACAAAAACTGTATATTGTGTTGGTTGCTTGGTCCTCTAGTTTGTCAATTGTTTTAATCTTTCCCCCATAACCAACCAAAGGATAACAAATGCTTTGGGATACAATGGTTGGCCCAGACAAGCTGGCACTATGGGACTTCTACTCCATTTGGCCTTATGGCTTCCCATACACCATTAATCGAGAACTAATAATACTGCCTAAATTAGTTCTTCATTGCAACATGTTGCTACAGTCGCGCTTTAAGGTTACACTAAATTGATTATAAAGCAAGGTAATTTGTTGTAACCATGTTGTAGGCGATACAATTTGCCTATTCTCCTCATTTACAATATCCAAAAGTTTAGTGGTGATCTTAATCATATATTTGGCGCTTTGTCAAGGGTACCTGCGGTACTCAAGTGTCAAAGCAAAGAGACATTCTTTATAACGATCATCAACCTTAACTGCTACATGGTCCCGTTATTTTGTGTTTATATCAAGTTAATCATAAGCATAAGTGTACAAGTTGATTGATGATACCAAAGAGATGGTAATCTAATGGTGCACGATGTTGTGTGATAATGTTCTCTAACCAAATGGTTGTATGTTCAAATCTTGTTTGAGTACGCGAGATACGTTTGTGGTGTATATTTGTTTATGGGGGCTAAACTTTGTTAAAGACAAGAACTCACACGTAATGTTGAGGATTGTTTAACCATATTCGTGTCATATATCTTAAATTAATATGGGATGATCATTTAAATAAGATATGATCGTTGGATTTACAGAGATCTAATAAAAATAACAAAGTGATGGGCCAAAAATAAAACAATATGGACACTTTACTATATTCACCATTATTTTTAACTTTAAATATCGTTTAATCCGTTTAAAGATTTAATTTCACATATTTTTAAAATTTTGCCTCCTTTAATTCCTTCGTTTGATATATTTTATAAGTTTTAGATACATTTGTGGTGTATATTATATTGAGATAATTAACTTTTCTTTCGAAAAGAAAATTTATTGGTTGATGACTCACACTCATCTTTAGTACCATACAACTAATAAATAAGTAAATAACCATAAAGGGTTGCTAACCATGTCAATATATCATTAAAGCAAGTATTAGTCGATAGTTTTTAGGAGCAATTTAAAACGAAGAATTAAAAAAAAACGACTGTATTGAAACACACGTATATCTAGGAACTCGTATTACCAAACCATCCGTATATCTGCTTCTTGACTTGTTTCATTGTTCAATGACTTCGATTCCGCCCCTACTTCAATTAAAGCTAGCTCCTACTCCTCCTTCATCGTCGTTGGTCCTTTTGGTACTTTGTTACCTTCTTGTAAATTATGCGTTTTATATGAATCCTTATATCTTTGCTGGACAAAAGTATACTAATAGCACAATGAGAAAATAAGAGCGACCGTTTTGAAACACACATTTTTATTGATTTTATAGCATCCAAACGGACCATGGTTGGCCATTTTATTGGGTTGGATTAATCCATTATAAAGGGCAATAGGCTAGACTACCCATACGATGCAATCCAACCCACTTGCTACTTTGCTAGTCCAAACAGTAAGCATGATACTCTATTATCTTGGGTCTGTTTTGTTTGGTCAAGCGTAATTTAATGATGAATGAATGTAATGAACGATGTAATGAAATGTGTACTTGAATGAGTTATTACGAGTTCATTGTTCTATTGGTCGTCATATTGTAATGGAATAATCCATTTTCACTTGTTTGGTATTGTAATGAACAAGAGAAGTGAATGAAATAAATGAAAAATAACACATTATTTGGTACATTGAAATGAACATGGTTGGTACATTGTAATGAATAATTTCTATTTTATTGTAATGACTTATTCATTACGACTTTTGATTCTCACATACCAAAACACTACGTTGATACTATTATAGTAAAATTGTTTGACTATCTCTTATCCATCTAATAAAGTGACTTGAATATATTTTTATAAAACTTAACTTAGTGTTTAGTATATGCTTTAATCAAAGTCGGAATAGAAAAAATTATTACGATGTAATGGAAAAATATTGTTTGTTTACATGTATGAAATGTAATGATTCATTGCAAGGAATGACCCATTACACTAAAACCATTTCTTAAGAATCCCTTACTTTTTTTCATTACATCTTGTAATGAAACCAAAATTACATAAAACTCTATCATTAACTAACCACATTAAATAAACTTCATATCATCAATTGGTACTTTACTCTTTTTATTACCGATTTCATTACGTCTAATCATACAAATCAAACACGATTAATAACGGCAATGAATCATTATATTACACTATTTATTTCATTACATCGTTTATTTCATTCATTTGACATTTTATTTTGTCTTACCAGATAAGAGTTAACGGCTAGTATGGAAAACAAATGTCGCATTCTAGTATTATGTAGACTATATAGTTGTAATGTAGATATTGTTTTCCTTAGAGATACTAAAACACGCATACTTAAGAATGTACATGTAATATATGGAAATAAACATAAACACATAAACTCAAAGAAATGTAGGAAAATTTATATGTTGCATTTAGTTAAAGGAAAACACTATTGTTTTTCACAAAACGTTTTGTATAAAACAAAAAATATAGATATTGCGGTCAAATTAAATATTTTCCATCAAATTATCTACAAAACACAAAATATGCATTTCCTAACTTAACGAGAAAAACTACAAACACACAATTTTTTTTTCTTTTGTGACCCCCTTGTTTTCTTGAGAATAGAAAATAATATCATATGAGCATATTTTCTATCTTTTGTGAGAAATTGATCTTTTTCACTTTTTTACAAATCTAAAATTAGAAAACTAAGAATTTTTTTTTCTAAATAAACGCACCCATAAGTTTTTTGCCACATAAAAAGGGTACTTGTTTTAGGGGGTGATAGAGCTTAACATATACTATTCTTCCGTTTGAGAATAATTGTGATCTCATAAAAAAATATGCAGTTTAAAAAAATATAATTATTATTGTTTCTTGTTTCTTACTTTTCGCAAAATAATAAAATTTTAGCCATAAATTATTAATTATTGTTTTATTCTTTTAAAGTTTATAATAATAATATCATGTAAGAATATTATGATAATTTACATAAATTTTTTTTATTCTTTTTTTTAGTAGTGAACGATCAATTTAAGATACGTCAAAAAGATAATTTGGATAATATATACAAAAAGAGTAATTGCTAGACAAACATTTGTTAAAAAGAGGGAAATCTAATCTAATCTAACTTTTTACCAATTCAGGGCATTCACAATGCTCCAACTTTCTTATCCTGTGCACTCAAACGTCGTTTAAAAGGTACTTAACATTTAACATTATAATTATATGCTCGATCAGTTTTCAACCTGAAAGGGTATATGTTGGGGCGACTCCGTTATCATCCTGGCAAAGTTAATTTACAACTTGGTAGTTACTATCATTAGTCCAGTATCATACCATTCGATCATTTTATAATACTAGACTCGAAGACTTGATAGCGTATCAATATTAATCGCCCAAGCCCATTAATTATACACCTAATTCAAGCCCATCATAAACAATTAAAAAATGTCCGTTATCAAAACTTGATAAGACCAGCTACATTCCCAGTCCATGCCTAGCCTAGGAAGGCCTCTCAGGCCATTTCAAATACACGAGCGAGACGATTGTCTCCCAACTGGCACTAACGGTTAAAATGTTCCATCTAACATATGACGATAAGAGATACACAAGCGGGAATATCTGAGAAGGGCACGACCTGGTATGAGCCAAGGAGGAGTTGCCACTTGTCATTCTTGTCTACATGTTTGATGATGAACATGTGATATGTCTTACAGCCGTTTTTTCATCCTCCTGGGTTTATCCTTAAACCCTAAATGTCTCTTGTTGGTCCACAAGGTTTGAGTAAATGCCGGAATCTTCCTACTTGTAATAAGGATAGTAACAACATTACCCAAATCCATAATAACAGCATTTGTACTTTTCAATGTGAATAAATCTTTATTAAAGAATGTAAAGATTTACAATGGAATAGCTCTCGGTAAAACTATTCCGATTGAGCGACAAATATAACATCCCCTTTAGAAAATCTAGAGGCAGCTAGCTTTGCTTAGAACTTCTTGGGAGAGGGGATTCTATTAACTATAGAGCTAAGTTCTACTTTATGTGTTTGTTTAGAATCCTACTTATCCCGGTTACAAAGTTTCATTTAAATAGGCCAAGGAATTAGCACATGCCTAGTATAGTAGGTGGAGTGTGCGTTTGGCTTTCCAATGCTGACAAATTTTGTACCCAAGATCTTGCTTTATTGTCTTTTGATAAGACCTTACGCTTATCTTCCCAACGAGTTTCCCGCCCATTCATCAAATACTAAGTCCCTTGTAGAGATAAGTCTTCAGGGTAACTGAGGCATTTGTCAGTCCTCGGTTCCACTGGTTTTGCTTATAGCTCCTTGTAATTTTCTCTTTAACACCGCATCGTTATACAAAGTGTTTCTTGATTGGTCTTCAACTTCCAAGCTTGGCGGTTGGTTGAGCTTTATACAATGCTTCTCGATTTCTTATATCGGTGAGGTTACAACCATCTGGTGTACTCTCGATAACCATCGTGGGAGAAACAATTTCGATAACTATCGAGTAAGTCCTTTGATTTACATCGGGGTGGCTTACTCTCTTATCCTTATCGATGAGTGTTGTTCTCACGACTTATATTAGAGACTTATTTGATTAGGATATTTTATGTTTAAATGCATTGTTAGAGACCGTTGGGTCAAAAATCGACCCAACAATCTCCCCTATTTGAATATACAAATAGCTTAATCTAGATCGATAGTAAGTGAGTATAACGGGTTCTTCTTACTTACTAATTTTACAACAAGGGAAAATAGCAAGTAACGTCTAATTCCTTATTGTTCTTTGAGCGTGAAATAGACTCTTAGATCTTGAACTTCCCCATGAGATCATGAGTCACTAGTGGTTCACCTTCCTTTTGTATTTATTTGGTTATCTTGAAAGTTTTCAGAGACTTCAGGGTCAGTTAATTCACCCCTCAGTTTCCCGTTTAAGTACAAAGATAGCCAATTTATAATCGTTAATCGAGCGAGAAGGCTTTTTTACAACCGATGTACAACAAGGAATAAAGATATTAAAACAGTGAAGATTGTTCCTAGTTGTTCATGTCTGCGGTGAAGTAATCTTTGAGCTTCATGGACCATTTCATTCGATAACACTCCATGATGCATCATTTTGCACAATCGAAGACAAGACCCTCTATTAATACAAATAAGCCGTAAAATGTTTATTTATATTTTACGATCTTCTAATGTTTTGTCGAAAACAAACGTAAAATCATTTTAACGAAACAAATAAAATACTTAAATGGTTTGAGGCAATAGTTTACCAATACACTTACTTTTCACATAAAACACTAAACAAGTAATAATGTGTTCATGATTTAGTAATACATATATACAATAACTAGTGTTTACATATTGGGTAGATATATACATAATTAGTATGTATTATAATGGGTAATATAATGGGTAGAAGTTTAAGTATTTGACCCATTGACCAAATACATTGAATGTAGTTGGGTATAACCAAAAGTCCATGACCCATATCCATGCAGCCTAACCCATAACCCATTGCATGACATCATGCATAAGTCATAAATGGGTATTATCCATGATCCATGGAGTTAACCCATGACCCATGGACTAGATGTATTGCACCTACTATATACATTGTATCTACTTGGATACCCATGGTCCAAAGTCTAGGACCCATGACCCATAACCCATGACCCAAAACCCATGGGCAAGAGGAGCGTCCACGGTTCCCCAGGTTTACAGATCGGACGGATCCTCAAGTAAGGGATCCGTGGAACAGTAGCAATAGTTTGTCTATAAATAGTGAGTCATTTCTTCATTGTAACTCACCCCTTTCACACATATTTTCTCTTTGAGTTGTAAACTCTCTAACCACATATCCAAGTGATCTTTCTCTATAGTTTTGTGTTTGTGTGATTCTCTAGGTTCCTCTTAAAGGCGAGATCACCACCTCTTGAAGTCGAGCAAGCTCAAGTCCATGGGTTGCCTAGCTTCATCATCATCAAGACTACTAATGGTATCTTATTGATAGTTCTTTTCTTTCTCATTAGAAGTGTAGTGTAAAAGACATACGTGAAAGATGTCTAAAGGGTCAAGACGAAGACATTAGTAAAAAAGTGTCGAAGAGTCATATTGAAGGCATTAGTGAAAGGTGCCAAAGATCCATGTCAAAGGCATTAGTGAAAGGTGCCGAGAGTCTATGTTGAAGGCATTAGTGAAAGGTGACTAGAAGTCAAGTCAAAAGGCATTAGTGAAGGGTTCTTAGAAGTCAAGTCACAAGGCATTAGTGAAGGGTGCCTAGAAGTCGAGTCAAAGGCATTAGTGCAAGGTGCCTAAGGTGTACATTCGATATGGTGTGTCAATGTACAAGATAGATTTGTATTGGGTCAAACGATATTGATAAGGAGTAGACCTCCTTTGGGATAGAAGTTGTGTAGTGTTGGGTAGTAGTTCCACCTTTGAAAATGGAACTCGGTATCTAGCCTTGTACCAGATAAAGTGTAGGCGGCGTAGTGATAGGTTTGGTTCTACCTCGTGGAAGAACCCAATGTCTAGCCTTGTCTTGGATAAAGAGTGGCGGCGTTGTGAAGGCTTCTCCGCCACAAGGAGTTTGTGTTGTGTAGTGATTACGAACTCTCGAGTAGGTGACTCGGGGAGTGGAGTAGGGCAAGGAAGGTGTCCTTGTAGCGAACCACTATAAATACTCGCGTTGTGGTTTTGTGCTTCTTACTCTTTATCTTAGCTCTTATTTATCTATTTGCTTGTCTATCAACATCCAACACACACGTTCAAATAGATTGACATAAGTTGATCTAAATAGTTTAAAACCAAGTTTTAATCGGTAAAACTATTCAACCCCCCTTCTAGTTTTCCACAATTGGCATCAGAGCTTCGTTACCAAGTTTCTTAGAGTATGCTGTACTTTAAAAACTTGATACGATCCGTGTATAATTGAAAAATACAACGAAGGTCTTTTACAAAAACAAACACCACGTCTTAAAAACACTTTTGTAGGATGTTGATTAGATGACAACAATATTTTTTCTCTCTCGTAATTTATCTTACTAAATTGCACTAACCTTCCTTGTCATTTTGCTTAGTTAAAGCTCATGTTTATCAAGCCATAGGAATTGCTTGGTAACAAGATTACCTTCCCTAAGAAGGTATCTTAATCACGAAGGAACCGGAGTTGTCTATTGACATTTTTCTTGTCAAAAGAAAGAAACTCATAATTGCATTAGAGGTATGACTTCCTACTTATCTTTAAATAACATTAGCTTAAGAATAAGTATGCTTACATAGGAACTTATATGATTATTTTCTTTCTTTGCATACTCTTGTTGTACACGTAGCTTCGTTAGGAAGCTTTTCTTGCATACGTGTTACTCTTCCGTTTATAGTCTAGGTTTATAAACATGTGTCTTATTTTACTTAATCCAAAAATCAAATCTTTCTAACAATAAAACAAAACACAAATCTCAAAAATTCCTCCTTCCCCATAATACCTCCTCCGATCGTCAACTCCACCAAACCCTCATTTTTCAAATCTTCCACTTTGAAAAATCACCTCTTATTCAAACTTCATTTTCCTTCTCATCTCATCTCATCTCAAATCAAAACCAAAGAAAAACTTCATCATCATGGTTTACATCGCCTTCATGATCATCGTCTTGACACTTATCGCTCTCGTGTTCTCCATGATCAAGTTTCTTATGGAGGCATGTACTTTGTGTTGTTAATCTACATTGGGGTTATATACCCAATCCTTTGTATCGTTCTTAGCATTGAAATGAAATATTACTAATGTTTTAGTTTATCTAATTTATTTTTCATAATGTGTTTGTCTTTTCTTCTACTTTTTGTCCTTCGTACATTTGGCCTTGAGATATCTTAGAAACCTACAATGCATGCTTAACTAAGTAAATATTGGCTAAAAAACATTTCTTTTTATAAACCTTAAGATGCAAAAACCTATTTTTTTCGTCAAAATCTTTTACGTCACTCCACAGTAGTTCCACGGATCCTCTTGGTTCAACCGGGAACCGTGGGCCGGGAAGATTCTCGTGCAACATAAAAGCAGTTTTCATCTTAAAAGATAAATGTCACTAGAATGTTAAATACTAAGTGAGTTAATTGTCATTGTTAATAGATATCTAGTAAAAATGTTAGGTGATCATCCTTTTAGCTTTAATCGTCTCTCATATTCTTTTCACTTCCATAGGTCTCGTCATGTCTCATGAGTATGAGTTTGACTTTTCACTCACTTAGGACTAGAAGGCCTTCTCGGAATTAACGAGAAAATCATCCAAGGTTTGTCTTGGAATTCTTCATAACTCGAATTCTTCTCTCTCTCTCTCTCTTGAACTCTCTCTCTCTCTCTCTCTCTCTCTCTCTCTCTTTTGTTTTGGATCAAAACCAAAAGTTTGTCTTAACCCTTGGGCAATTCGCTCACATTCTCCGAATTCCAAATCATGGACAATGTGCCTTCACTGAAGATTGGTCTCTTGATTCTCTCTTCAACCATCGTGAAGAAAATAGTCCATATTGTTCACACATACCTTCCCCTCAAGAATTCACTCGCATGTTATGCAAACCTTGACCCTATTACTCTGATCCAAACATAATCTATACACGTGATATCCGAGATGATCTTAAACCTCTCGTAGTCATTCTACTTGAAAATGTTTGGAGTCTTAGGGGAAATCGAGAAATCCTTCCCGCTTGTTTTGCTTACATAATGTATTGTTTGCTAACACAACAACCATACAATCTCGCCTATTTCTTCGCAAGGCGAATTGTAAACCTTCAAGGCAACAAGAACAAACTAATCCCTTATGGAATGTTCTTGACACGCCTTTATCATCACATCATGTACTTCCACCCTCAATTTCAAAGTCCGTTGTACGTATTCGTGAATAAGATGATGGAACCTCTAAACACATCTCTCATCAAGTATTTCTTCATCCCTGAATCGGCAAATACTCATCATCCATTTGACGATCCATCTAGCAAAAATACTCAAGAAACTTAGTTTCCTTTCAAAATAGGCTCAATCCTTAGATTTCATCTTTTATCATTATAAATGTGATTTTTCTCATGAAATAAAACATTTAACGTTTGATGTCTCGTTTATATATTTGTTCAAACTTCTTAGAAAACACTAGCTTTGAAATACGATACCTTGTGCAACTTTTGCATACCTTCTGTGAAGGTACTGTTTAGCAGGAGACAGATCCCCCACTTTGTACTAGACGGATCCCTCCACTTAGGGAACCGTGGGATCCGGGCAAACAGAAATGCAGTTGCTGACTTTATACATCAAACCATGTCCTTAGACTACTTCAAACTAGCTAAACATAATACCTTGGGACCACTCAAGTCTTCCTCAAGATCAGTAAGCTTCACACTGACTCATAGCTCTTTTTGGATCACACTCAATGTGCTTTTCGATTTATCATTTCACCAAAAACTCATCATTCTTCTGCTCCTATACTCACACATCATCTCTCACATGTCAACACATCTAGTTTTATAAATCTCTCAATTTTAGCAAATTGATTTTAGTCATCTCTACCTCAAAATAGGTCAAATACTAGTTTTTTATTTCTTTTAAAATATTTTCCAAAATTATCTTAATTTACTATCTGGTCTCTAGGATCATTTAGCTCCACTTGACACTCTCAAATTTTTTAGTGTCATATTTGGTCATTCATTGGTACTCATAAAGTTCCATTTTCTTCCATAAAAGGCAATCATTAGCTACCTTCACTCATTGCCCTTGATTATTTAAGTACCATTTCATTTAAGACACTTAGGAAGACTGAAACACTCCAGAGGTATAGGTATTAGACCTTAAAAACATAATTTTTCTTCTT
This sequence comes from Chrysanthemum lavandulifolium, assembly GCA_022545495.1. NCBI lineage: Eukaryota > Viridiplantae > Streptophyta > Magnoliopsida > Asterales > Asteraceae > Chrysanthemum > Chrysanthemum lavandulifolium. The sequence goes on along the minus strand of CM040241.1, from coordinate 132,758,686 downwards.
TCTTAGTCACGAGAGCGGGATCCCTAGGATTAGCCTAGACGGATCCCTCTTTGAAGAGAACCGTGGGATCCGGGTGATGATTCATCCAAACTCTAGCTAAAACAATCATTTCAAGCTCTCCTTGCTAAGTTGAACACTCCATCTTGTTTTAATTAAACTCCTAGATCAAGACAACTCAAGTTGACTCTTGTGCATGCAAATCATCACATTCTAAAGGATCTTAGTGGCTTAAGTCTTGAATGCACTTGCCAAATCCTTCCCTTATAAACCATCTTGTTAAGATTCCTAAAGTCATCATCTACATCCTCATTCTCAAAGATTTAGAAACTCTTATAACCCTATTTTTTATCATCTCATCATGAGAAAAGCTCCTAGTGGTAACTCATCCACCAAAGGACCACCCAAGAAACTTGCTCGTGTTGTTCACAAAATTTCTTCAACCATATCATCTCTTGTTAAATCTACAAATGCTAGGATCTCCCCTCCACCTATCAAACAATCCCCAAAAGGATTGTTCCCACTAAACTACCAATGCCAAACACCACTATACCCCCTAAACCAAAAACTCCTATTTCCACTAAACCATCACCCTTAGTGCCTAGAGCCATATCATTCACCACTCCACTCTCATCACCACACCTCTACAATATAGAGGACTTGCCTCCTAGGCCATCTCATCCTCCACCATTGCCAACATTTTCAATGGAAAGAATAGAGCAACAAAATCAAGGTGTTGAATCAACACTAGCGCCGACATCTTTTTCTCCGTCACCCTCAAGTAGTCCCTTCTGGATCATGAGGAATCATCAAAGTCAACCACCCGATCACATGGAAGTAGATACCTCTCTACCACCATCCTCATCACATATTCCACCACCACTACCTTTGGTTGAATCGCCTCCAAATATACCTCAACATATTCCTCCTTCTTTTGTTGAATCTCAACCAAACCTTCCATCTCAAGTCATTTCTTTTCTACCACCACCATTTCCGAGTCATGACAAAGATTGTTATCATTGTCAACATGTTGAAAGTTGATACATGAAGGACGTGAAGATCAACGTTTCATGTTTTATCACCTCCTCTAACATTTCAACGAGATCAACAAACCCAAACAACCTTGAGCTTAAGGATTCAAGTGGTATCCTAGTCTTAAGCTTATCTTAAATAGTTTAGGATTCATATTTCATGTTTAAATCATTCTCTTAGTTTTAGAGATATGTAGATCATTTCTCGTATGTTTTTATTGAATTAAAGTACATGTTTTATGCCATAGTGTCTTGAGTATATGTTTGGTGCCTTAATACATATCTCATTTTGATGTTGACATCATTTGTTCACATCACCATTGCTGTCTTAAAATTTCAGACTGACGGATCCCTCAGTTTTGCCTAGACGGATCCCTCCAAAGAGGGAACCATGGGATCTGTGCAACAGAAGACTTGGCTACTACTAACTTGAGTCTTATTTGCATGAAATTATGCATTGTATACTTGTTTTTTAACCTTTGTTTTGTAGATTTTCAATATACACATGAAGCATTTGACACACTTAGCTAGGGGGAGTTTCTTATCAAAGCAAAACATTGCAAAAATCATTTGCAATATCATAGGATTATATGAAATGACGTCCTCCTTGCAAAGTTGCAATCACCGAGGGGAGTGATGAGTGTCTAAATACTCATCATTTTGTACTATCTGATCGCAAAAACATCCGAAAACTCAAATGCATCAAATGATGAAAATATCACAAACAAGTGTTTTATGTGTTTTAAATGCAAAATGCCAAAATCTGTGAAAACGTATCAAGTTTGCATAATTGGCGCTTTAGTCCCCAAGTTTCAAAAGTTGTCAAAATTAGTCCTCGTATATCAAAATAAAGAAAAATATCATTTTAAGTCCTTAGGGATTCATAAAGTTGTCAAAACAAGTCCTTGAAATCAAAAATTGCAAAATTACAACTTTAGTCCCTAAAGTTTGAAAATTGTCAAATATAGTCCTTGGTTAATTTAAAAAGTGAAAATTATCAAATTTTAACCTTGTACTATTCATAAATGACAAAATTGGTCCTTATAGTGAACTTTTAGAAAATTACATGTTTGGTCCCTTAAGTTTTAAAAATGACAAAAATGGTCCTTGGACATTTAAAAAATGGAAAATAATCATCATTGACCCTTGTATTATTCACATGTTGCAGGTTTAACCCTTGTATGAGCTTTGGAAATATTACAGGTTCAGTCCTCAAGTTTGGACAAATTACAAGTTCGGTCCTTGTGTTATATTTCTACAAAACCAAACCGGACTTCTTTATTATTAAAAACCCAAATCCAATCCAGTCCACCCTTGGCCCAATTCCAACCCAAGCCCAAAATTTAAAAAAACCAAATACCGCCTCCACGTAGCATCCTCTCCCCACACCTGTTAATCCAATACCGGTGGTTTCACCACCACCACCACTTTCCACCTCACCTACCTTATCCCCACCGGTTAACAACCCTCCACCTTTACATACACCAAAAGCATTAAATGCATAAACATGCTATCAAAGACTTTTCCGCCAAATTTCCAAGTGGACGGTTAAGATGAATTCAATGGTCGGATCAAAGTGGGATAGTTTCGTAAGTCGACAAGGAGTAAAATGGATCATTATAAAGGAAAAAGAAGCAAGGAAGAAAGCCGAGTAGTGTAATTTTAGTTTAGGTAGTGTCGAAATAATTACTTTTTGAATTCCAAGTATTAATTAGCTTTTAAGCTTTATATTTCATGTTCTTATTGTCTAATAACACTTTTGTAAACCTCAATTTCAAGTTTTCAATTTCTTTCATGTTTATGCAAATTCCTTGTTAAAATTCTTAAAATATTCGAATATTGTTATTAGTTTTGCTAAGAAATATCAAGTTCATATAAGCTCATATAAGCTTTAACAAGCTCGCTTTAGCTTATTACTTACTCGAAACTCACTTACTCCAATTTTACTCTCAAAATTATCTTGGTCAACAAAAGTCAAAGGGGAGGAAATTTGTTCTTGGATATTGGAATAAGCCCGAAATGCTTGTAGGAGACCTTTGAACTTGTTCAAACATTATTCGATGCAAATTAAGGTTAACAGCTTGATTTCTTTAATCTTCAATTCTTAGCATAAAATTAGCTTAAATAGAATCATTAGTTAATTGCTTTCAATATTGCTTAGTTATGTTTGTATCGCCTTAATTTAGTTAGTGATAGTCGGCTTAATGATTAAATGGCTTGAACAATTCCATTGCCTAGTCAAAATTCAGTTTAGCCATTATAAAGGACTGTTTGGATTTGATGAGTTAATTAGGATAGAGACCAGTGGTGTTGTTATTTATTGTTGTTCCATGTTACATTAGCTCTAGACAACTCAGTGCAGTCATAAAAACCAAGCCCTGTTTGCATAAAAGTCAAAATACCAAATCCTATTCCTTGACAGTTAACTGTCAAGGATTAACAAGGTAAAATCCTTCATGTTGGTGCATAATTAGTAGACTCAGCTTAGATTAATCTTAATTCAGCTTAATATAACATATTTAGTAAGTAGGATAGATCACAAGTTCATAAAAGTCAAAGTTTTAGTGTAAACTGAAAAGTCAAATTTTTCCAATAGCAGTTTTTGAATAAAATGAATAATTTTATATAGGACTCAATTTTAAGAGTTAGCTTAAATCCTTTTGGGATAGTAATATTTAGTTGCTTAACTAAATTAGAAAAATATTAGTTTAACATTACTTAGCTTATTCAAGCTTATTTTTCACTTCTTTTGACCCCTTGTCAAAGATGCTCCGCACACACTCAAGATTCACCGAAATGTGCCTGAGCACAACTTGTAGCCCTTGCACAAGCTTCATTCAAGCTTGTGAGGAGCTGATTTTTGGTCTAAGGCTAGGTGATCTTTAGGTCCCTATATCTGCTTTTCCATTTAGCTTATTTGTTTAGCTGTAATAGATTAAAGGTGCCCCTAATCACTTTTCTTAAATAATCCAATAAGCTCAAATCCAATTTAAGCTTCTTTAGTGATCTATAGTACTGTTAAATAGTCAAGATAGACTTGATATAGCATTAGTTAGCTTCTGTGTTTAATTGGTGTCCATTTGAGGACTTTGGCTTATTTTGAAATGCTTATTAATAAGCAGTTTCACTGCAGCCTCATTTTCTTACACACTAGCATATGTTTTTATATTTTTTATAGACTTAGAATAATATTTTAGTATTTTCCTGAATTTTTCAGATTTTTCCATCACTGTTTAGTATTTTTCCTTATTTAAACTAGTTTTTAATTCTTTTTAAATAGCTTTTAATACAAATAAATCAGAAAATGTTTTAAAAAATATGTTTTCAATTTTCATAGATTAAGATAAATATAAAAGTCATAAAAAATATTTTTCCATAATTTTCTTGGTTTAAATAGTATTTTCTAGCATTTTAATTAGTTTTAAATAGTATTAAATTAAAAATAAATACATAAAAACTCTAAAAAATATATTTTTAGTTTTAAAATAAGTTTTATCATATTTTAGATTTTTCTAAGTTATAATTTCATTTTTCTAGGTTAATTTTGTATTTTCTTATATTTTAGTGCATTTTAAATACTTAATAAATAGTTTTAATTAATAATAATTAAATAAATAGTTTTAAAATAATTTTCTTTTTCTAATAATTTTCTTTTATTATTAGGATTGTAAAATGTCATTTTATATTTGTAGGCCTTTTATTTCTTAAAACTCACGCTTTTATTTTGTACGCTTACGTAATTTTATCTAAACGCACGTTTTAGGTTTTAAACGCTCATCATTTTCAAAATAGTGATAGCGTTTATTTAATATATTTTAACTTTTTAATTTCATTTAATTTGCATTTAAGTCGCTGTAATTTATTAATCTTTTCTTTAGGTATAAATATCTCAAAACCTTACATCGATCACTATCCTTAGTGATTATTCGACATCTGTCGTGTTAAACACCAATTCATCCTCCGTGGGACTTAACGACCCAGGAATCCACTATATTCCTCTGATCTAAATTGCATTTGGTGTTTGAACTGTTTTGAGTTTCTTACGGTTAGCCATTCACAAGTGGCTAGCTTGTGTGAGATAACTTGACGGTTTTGCACCAATCAGGGAGCATATTCGTCACAAAGACGAAGCCATTTACAAACATAGTTGCAATGAACTAGTTTAGTATCTCTTCTTACTTGACGCCCTCACAAAGGGATGAACTCGTCAAGTGGGAGCTAAGTCGAGAATACTTCTCCTCACTTACTCTCTATTTTTCACATTTATTTCTTTTCACATGTTTTTCTTAAAACAAGGTGTTAGTTTCTTTTTGACGCTTTTTTTGTTTCGACAAAATGGGGGAGAAGAGAGTAAAAAACTCCAATTCAAACTTTTACGAATTTTAGTTTTTTCTTAAAATAATCTTATGTTTTGTCATCAACAAAAAGGGGGAGATTGTTAATACAAATAAGCCGTAAAATGTTTATTTATATTTTACGATCTTCTAATGTTTTGTCGATAACAAACGTAAAATCATTTTAATGAAACAAATAAAATACGTAAATGGTTTGAGGCAATAGTTAACTAACACACTTACGTTTTCACATAAAACACTAAAAAAGTAATAGTGTTTTCATGATTTAGTAATACATATGTACAACAACTAATGTTTACATATTGGGTAGATATATACATAATTAGTATGTATTATAATGGGTATATAATGGGTAGAAGTTTAAGTATTTGACCCATTGAACAAATACATTGAATGTAGTTGGGTGTAACCCAAAGTCCATGACCCTTACCCGTGGAGCATAACTCATAACCCATTGCATGACATCATGCATAAGTCATAAATGGGTATTATCCATGATCTATGGAGTTGACCCATGGACTAGATGCATTGCACCTACTAGATACATTGTATCTACTTGGATACCCATGGTCCAAAGTCTAGGACCCATGACCCATAACCCATGACCCATGACCCATGACCCAAAACCCATGGCCAAAGAGGAGTCTCCACTGTTCCTGGGAAGATCGGACGGATCCCTCAAGTGGGATCCGTGGAACAAGAGCAATAGTTTGTCTACAAATAGTGAGCCATTTCTTCATTGTAACTCACCCCTTTCACACATATTTTCTCTTTGAGTTGTAAACTCTCTAACCACAGATCCAAGTGATCTTTCTATGTAGTTTTGTGTTTGTGTGATTCTCTAGGTTCCTCTTAAAGGCGAGATCACAACCTCTTGAAGTCGAGCAAGCTCAAGTCCATGGGTTTCCTAGCTTCGTCATCATCAAGACTACTAATGGTATCTTGTTGATAGTTCTTTTCTTTCTCATTAGAAGTGTAGTGAAGAAGACATACATGAAAGATGTCTAAAGGGTCAAGACAAAGACATTAGTGAAAAAGTGTCGTAGAGTCATATTGAAGGCATTAGTGAAAGGTGCCAAAGATCCATGTCAAAGGCATTAGTGAAAGGTGCCGAGAGTCTATGTTGAAGGCATTAGTGAAAGGTGACTAGAAGTCAAGTCAAAAGGTATTAGTGAAGGGTGCTTAGAAGTCAAGTCACAAGGCATTAGTGAAGGGTGCCTAGAAGTCGAGTCAAAGGCATTAGTGAAAGGTGCCTAAGGTGTACATTCGATATGGTATGTCAATGTACAAGATAGATTTGTATTGGGTCAAAGGATATTGATATCCTTGTTGATGTTGTCATAAGGAGTAGATCTCCTTCGGATAGAAGTTGTGTAGTGTTGGGTAGTAGTTCCACCTTTGAAAATGGAACTCAGATCTAGCCTTGCACCGGATAAAGTGTAGGCGACATAGTGATAGGTTTGGTTCTACCTCGTGGAAGAACCCGTGTCTAGCCTTGTCCCGGATAAAGAGTAGGAGACGTTGTGAAGGCTTCTCCGCCACAAGGATTTTGTGTTGTGTAGTGATTACGAACTCTCGAGTAGGTGACTCGGGGAGTGGAGTAGGGCAAGGAAGGTGTCCTTGTAGACGAACCACTATAAATACTCGCGTTGTGGTTTTGTGCTTCTTACTCTTTATCTTAGCTATTATTTATCTATTCGCTTGTCTATCAACATCCAACACACACGTTCAAATAGATTGACATAAGTCGATCTAAATAGTTTAAAACCAAGTTTTAATCGGTAAAACTATTCAACCCCCCCCCTCTTCTAGTTTTCCACACCCTCCTTCCCTTGATATTCCCCCTTCAATCATTCTTGATTTTCACCATCTAAAAACTCCTTGGTGGTCTTTTCTACAGGAGTTAGAGTAGAGTCTATTGGTGCTTCACAGAAGAATGATTTATGGAAGAGCAGATTTCGGTGTGGTTGGAAACAGATGGTACAGGATTAGTGTTATTATCCGTCATTCAAGAACGGCTATTGATTACTAGCAGTCACTCAAGGGGGTTTTAAAAGTTTGGTATTTTCAACTGCCACAACAGAATCCTAAGACAGAGCTAAACCTTACTAGTCTTCCAAGAATCACCAAGACTTGAATGATAAGTGTTAGTTATATGATTTCACAAACACACTAAACCATAATCATGTGGGGCGTTCAAGTATGTTTAGAGAGAGAAAGTTCTAGAGAGAGAAAGAAAGAGAGTTGGGAACCATGTGAAACAAAGAAAATGGTATTGAGCTCCAACCCTCACCTGGGAGGTAGAGGGTATTTATAGTTTCTTACAAACAAACACCACCTACGGCCTGTGGATCGCATACGCTGGTAAAGACCCGTCCGTCCTCCACGGTGTTACAAGACAAACAACTTAATAATATAACTAGACTACGACTCACGAGCTTTCTAACGAATACATATACTTGAGGTGACCGACTCTTTAACGATCGAATTTTCTAATTCCTAACAATCTCCCCTAAGGAGGTCACCTCAATTTACAATGAATACAAACAGATATTACATTAGATTGCTCAAGGATTCTTGATTAAGTTCTTTGCTCAAGAGCTCGTAGTCTTTGATTCTTCATGTTTTGCATGTTTGGATAATTCAAGTGGAGGTCTTTAACCGATCCACGTGATGATGAGCTTTGAGCCGATTGAGATCATCACCAACATAAATCTTTGACTCTTCCATTGTGGTGTTGGTATTATGTGATGTTGTGACATTTGGACCGGCATGCTAACTTCTCGGATCATGATGTATTCTCATCGAGTAGCGAAGCTTTTATTGATTTATGATATTGGCAAAGAACAGCGTAAGCATGGAGTGAAAATATCGTAGTCATTGATGCACTAATCATGATTTCTTCGAGATAAATGTGTTGAGTGAGCATGCGGCTATGGATTGATCGCTTCATTCGATCACCGCAAACGCCGA